>JAVJIF010021556.1:0-56291 GCA_038442645.1 Agave tequilana
TCATCAACTGACCGGTTTCGCTGTTGTAACCGGATAAATTGTTCTTCCATGTCCCTTTGAGCTGTTGCAGGGAAGAATCTCTCGTAGGAAACCCTTGAGAACTGGTCCCGGTGATGGGTTTCTCTAATGTCGCTTCTTCGCCAACCACCATGTTCGAGCCACATCCTTCAATTGTATCTTGGCTACTTCTACCTGGTTCTCATCAGGGACTCAGGCTGACTTCAAAAGATCTGTCGTGTCTACCAGCCACTGTTCTGCATCCAGGGCTTCTCTGTGCCGAAAAGATAGCCGGCTGTAATCTCTGAAGTCCGACACGTTGCCTGGCCTTTGCTCGGGGTGCAACTAATAGTCCTTGACGTAGAAGCTCTGTCTGTTGTTGTTGACTCTGCATCATCCCTTGAAGTACCCTCATCAGGCTATCATTGTCTCTACTGGATCCATCTTGAGAAGTACCAGGACCATTACGGGTTCCCCGTCTTTCCATATCTGAGTTGGTTGAAGGGGGTAACAAGAAGGAGCTAGAAGGTAAAAGATTAAAGGGTCTCAGGATTCAAGAAATGGATCAGAAGGAAGAGATAGATAACTCTGCACTTGTAGTTGGATTGTATAATCAGGACTCTTGTATTCCAGTTGCAAATTTCTTTACCATTAATTTGCCGTCTGGGCGCACTGAGGATATGAGAACCTAGGCTCTGATACCATCCTGTAACGCCCCGATCCCGCGGATACTGAGACGTTACTGTGAGGTATATACGCAGGTCAGAAATACCCTCACGTATATACGCTAAGTATCAGTACAGGCAAAAATCAGAGTACGGAAGCTTGTGGTGCATTATACATTCCAACATATGAGTACAACTACAAATTTATCACCATATGTGACACAATATTACAAGAATATTACATCACCGATAGGCGCAAGTGCGAGGATTCAAAGAGATGTACAAGTATGAACAGTACAAAAGGGTAATCACGAGATAGCAGGAGATACCGTGAGCCAACCAGGAGGAGTAAGGATGGGACTGAAGCTATAACTGGTCTGTCCACTCCGCTGAAGTGAGCTTAGTCCTCAGCAAGAAGATCCTCTTTCAGTCCAAACTTCGAGACCTGGACATGAGAATCTAGAGGAGTCAGAACTCCCCGGCGAGTGGTGATGCGAAAGCCAGATGGTGTGCTGAGATAAGTACAAGTGTATCGATAAAACCGAATAATAATTATGCATTGAAAACCGTGTTGTGAGCATAAACATGCAAAAGCAAGTAGATACATAACAAGTGATATCAAGTAGGGAATACTCATGGTATGATAAGATAAGGGAAAGTAACGAGACGAGAAGTAAAGTAGATAGGGAAACACCAGATATCTCCTAAACTAACATAAAACTGACAAAACTGAATAAAACCGAGTACGAGCAAATCTGATTGTACAGGTTTAGGTCACGGCTCCATGAGATTAGTACCTCGAAGGAATAATCCAAATAAGGAAACCCTCATCTATATACCTTTACTCATGTTACCGTAATCTGAGCGCGTACAACTTGGGTTACAAAACAACGCAATAAATTGTTTATTAGCATCCTATTAAATTGGGGCCGTCTAAGTTGTAGGTTTTAGTATGCGTCCTATTCTACATACTTTCACTTACAACTTATAGAGCAAGTTATTAGAAACTGATAAAGTTCGATGAATCATGTTTCGGATGGGCCCCGTACATGCCCGGGACAACGGTCCAGGAGTATCCGTTGCTGAGCCGGAACGTACCGCTAGGTACCGGGACTTATACGCCCGAACAAGAATAGAGTATCGCAGATCCCATAGAAATAGGCCAGGGCGTGTGCATACCCGGCAGGAATAAACAGGAGTAGTGGTGCCAGCACACCCCACGGAAGCCCTGATGGCCGCCAGGTGATCCCTCAAGTATGTGGCCACGCGTGACTCGATAAGACCACCATAAACATGATTATTCAAGGCCCATCAGTTTTCCCCAAACCGGGTGCAAGTTGTCTTATTATAATTTAATATGTAGTTAGCAATTCACAGGAATAAAAGGATCAGGACATGATCAGGAATTCAGGAGTACATGAATACTATAGATTCGGGGCACTGTTTATATAATACAGGACAATAAGCACATGATTCAAGTCATTGTATGTCATACAGAATAACACGGAAGGATTCCCGTGAATGTGATAATCACAGGTCCGGTATTAATATGTCAGGAGGCAGGTGGTAAGTCATGTCATAATGAGGAGCAAGTGCTAAGTAGTAAGTCTTGTCAGGTGATAACACATCAGTTGCTAAATGATACAGACAGGTATATGTTAAGAGTAACATAACAAGTAAGTACATCACAATACAAAATGAGAATACCGATACAAATACATAATGCAATACAAGTGAACCCGACAATGCGGGAAGACCAAAGGGAAGGCGAGGACACTCGCCTAGAACTTAGAAAATACCGTGAAATGTCTGATGTCCGGAATCCAGGAAATCAACGCGTAAACGCGTTCAATATAAAGGAGGAGAGAGAATGGAGACGCGAGAGGAATCGCAGACGCGAGAGTCGCGTTGCGTAGATGTCACAAATGCGGGGTTCGAGATCCGGGTTAAACCTAGGATACAAGAAGAACATAGACGCAGACGTGAGTTTTGCGTCGTGTTAATATAAGAACGTGAATGTCGCGTTAAATAGTTACTTGGACGCAGGGGTTAAATCCGCGTCTAGTAATCACACAACAAGAGAAAGGGGAAGACAGAGAAATAAAAGGGAGACGCAGGGAAAGGGTGAGAAGGGGACGCAAGGGAGAAGGGGAGAGGGAGACGCATGTTTGGAATTAAAGGAAAGGAAGAAAAAGAAGGAAAGAAAAGAGAAGGGAAGAAAGAAAGAAGAGGGAAAAAAAGAAAGAAGGAAAGGAAAGAAAAGAAAGAAGAATGGAAGAGGGGATGGTCGGCTATATTGCCGGCGGCGGCCATAGGTGGTCGGAGATGGCCGGAAGTGGCGGAGAGATGGGTAGCTAAAGCCCCAAGCCCAATCAATAGTGGTGCAAGTGTAGTTGAAAATGAAAAATTGGTGTTTTGAAAGCGAGGCTTCGGAGAACGAAACTATAGCTCGTTAGAAAGAGTATTCTGAGGAGAGGAGAAGATGGCGTGATTCGTGGTGGTCAAGGTGGTGTAGGTAGTGGTGGGGAAGGTGGTGAAGTTGGTGGTGAGAATGGGTTGTTTGGTGGAAAGAGAGGAAGAAGAAGGTGGTGTAGTGGTGATGTTATGGTTGTTGTTGTTGTTGGAATGGAGGAGGAGACGGAGGAGAAAATGGTGGTGGAATTGGTGGTGGTGAAGATGGAGGAGGTGGAGAGGATGTCCGGCTAAAGGAAGGCACGGCAAGCTCTTGGGCTGCTGCCGTTGCTTGCTATTGGAGAAGAAAGAAGAGAAAAATGAAAGTGAGAGAAGGAGTGGGGGTGTTTATCTAAAGGGTAGGAATTATTATTACAAGTATGCCATCAACCAATGAGACTTGCGTCTCTTGTAAAAAGACCCGCGTCCAATGAAATGAAAATCCACGACTGGAAATTGCCCAGACGCGGCGATGAAACTTGCGTCCAGGGAAAAACGCGAATTTTGCGTTTAACAGAAAAGACAAAAGTCTTAATGACTTGATTGGAATTGATTAGCAGTGCATTAAATGCAGTATGGAGAGGATCTCTGCATTAAAAATTGAATCCGAGTTTGGTGGAACTCGCGTTTAGCGATGAGAGAGAAAATAAATAAAAATAAAAGTAAAATATCTGGATAAAATTCCGGTATCTGGGAATACACCGAAAACTCCGGAAAAGTCCAAAAAATTAAGTAGCTTGGAAAGCTTCCCAAAAATAATAAATATTTTTAAAGATTTTTGGTGAAATTGGTTTCAAAAATTCAATCCCATTTTTAAAATAAAAATCCTGAAGTCAACAGTTAATACCGGTCTATACCAGGTCGGCCGGATTTTGATAAAATATGGAAAATCTCAGAAAATCCTAAAAGGAGAAAATATAATTTTAAGAAGAAATATGAAAGCGGAATTCAGAAATTTGATTTCAATTGTAAACTAAAATTTTGGAATCAACCAGTGATACTGGCCGACACCAAATCCAGGGGAATTTGATAAATTTAGAAAAATCTCAGAAAAAGTATTTAGATAGAAAATGTAATTTTAAAAAGTTATAGGAAAGTCGTTTCTTAAAATTCAACTCCGTTTGTAATTTAAAAATCCGAGAATCGGTCAGTGGCACTGGTCGACACCGGTTTTGAAGATTTTCAATTTAATTCTGAAAAATTTCAGAAAACCATGAAAATCTAAAATATTGAAAAATGATGTTTGAAACTAAAATCGGTCAAATCTGGATACCAGAAAGACTAAATCGAGCAATAACCTGAGATCGGGTCCTCGGTTCAGACTAGGGCTGAATCCGAGTCCACGAATCCGGATCCAAGGTAAAACGGTCATATAAATAATTCATAATACAAAATAAATACAGGAAGTAAATCAAAACATACAATCGAAAAATATGAATACGCAACTAAGTACGTATTCCGGGAGCGGGGTGTTACAGTGGTCCTTTGTCCACAATGTGTACAAGTGTACATATGAGCATACATAGTGTCATGTGTGTGAACATGAGAAGCATGTGTATGCCGCGAATGGTGTGCATGCATATGAGGAGCATGTTTCTTGCGAAACATGGATTTCAATCGTGTGTGGCTTGTGGCACATTGGCTCAAAGTGGAGCCCAAATAATTTACACTATTCTTCAAAACACATATATCATTTTCAATATTTGAAGAAGATGTGGAGCAACTAACATGTTTATCAATAGAAGAAGAATCAATAGGAACATGACAAACATGGGCATCAAAATCATTTTTCAAAGAAGTATTTTCTTTTGAAATAAATCCAATTCTTTTAAAATTAAAGCAATTTTATTTTTCAAAAAATTGTTTTCTTTTAAAACAATATCAAGTTTTGAAGACAAAACCTCATTTTTCTTCAAAATATCATCACAATCATTTTTATTCTTTAAAATTTTGTTTTCATTTAGGGCAAGGTCAAGTGGGATTTCAAGAAGTCCCTTTCACTTGAAATCTCATCTTTCTCTTGTAAAATCATGTTTAGTTTTGAGCACAAATCCTTATTTTCTTCATTTAATTTACACTTTTCTTTTACAAAAGTTTGTATTTTTCTAGCAAGTTTTCACAAACTATGGATAGTTCTTCATTCAAAGCATCGGCATCCATATAGTCATCACAAGAAGAACTAGCACTATCATCTAGTTGAGTGTCCGAGTTTACCTCAAGGGAGTCATTCCCTGGATCATGTAGCAAGCTTGTTCGGACTCATCTCCACTAGATTCTTTCCCATAATGTTTGTCGTTTGAAGCTTGAGAGAGGTCAATGTATTCCATACTGTAAAAGCGGAATCATAATGAGAAATAATATTCAAATATTCTTGCTTTAGTGCATCTAGGGCTTGTACATTAGCTTCAATGTACTTGGCATTACCAAAATAGGTTTTCTTAGTAGTGACAAGATAGACATGCAAAGCTAGGGCTTTTAAATAAGTACTCATCTTAAGCTTTCATATATCGATGTTAGAAACATCAAATATGGGAGGGGCAAGATAACATGAGTGTATAAATAATATGTGTGCAAATACAATACTAGATTAGCAAGCCAAGATCTCACTCCTAGATGGTTAAACCTAATATCATGAGCGTAGGCTCTGATACAAATTGAAAATACACCTAGAGGGGGGTGAATAAGTGTATTAGCTAATATAATGATAAATGATGCGTACTTAAAAACTAATTGCAACACACTATGTGTAACCAAAGAGTGTAGCCGAATTCCCGGTGACGGGCTCTGGACTATCTCCTCTAGATTCCTTTAAATAAGAGTTGAGGTGCTATATGAAACTCTCTTGGTTCAATACAAGTATGGGCACACAAATAATACCAAGCATATAAGTGATATGAACAATATGATGTAATGTAAGATATAAGAGAGAGAAAGAGAGAGAGAGAGTTAAGACATAGCGGATCAAATGTAAACACCAAAATATATTTCGAGATTCGAGCCACTGCTCCATGTCCCTGTCTTCACACAAAAGGATTTCCACTAAGTACACACAGGACCTCCCACACAGGGAACCTCCACCGAGGAATTTGCAATTACAAAGTAAGGAGTACACAACTCCTCTCTCCATCACAACCACCTCTACACAGAGGTAAGGCACAAAGTCAAACAACAATCACTTCTACATAAGAGGCATAAGGGCACAAAGCCAAACTCCACCATAATCATCTCTACACAAAGAGGGATAAGCACAAAGCTAAACCACAACAACAATCTCCTCTATACTAGAGGGATGAACACCAACCCAAAACAAAGAAGGGATTTACAACTTGGTGATCACAAAAAGACACAAACCAATTTTTCTCACAAAAACAAGATCCTATAGATAGGATAGATATGATGCTCAAGTATGAGAAAACAAGGTATTTGGAAACAAATCACAAAGAAAATTACTTGAGAAAAATACAAGAAGAAGATAGAAATGAAGATCAAAACCAATTTCTCAAATACTCTGTTTTCTTTAATTTTTCCAACACTTTAAAACAAAATAAAAATAATTCTTTTTGGCACAAAAACTCTTCAAAATTTGCTGCTAAAACACTAGTATAGATGGAAAATTTGCTCTTCAAATCCTTGTTAAAATCAGCCCAATAGGGGTCCTATTTATAGGCCCTCAAAAAATCTGCCTGTTGGCAGCTGAAAAGGGCAGAAATGCCTTTCCGGTCGACCGCCCGGTCAACCGGCCCAACGGTCATTTTTCTGACCATTGTGCCTCTGGTCGACTGGGCCAAGCCTCTCGGTCGACCGCCCGGTCGACCAGCCGCACCCGAGAGTTGGGTGCTTTCAGTCAGTCGACCATGCGGTCGACCGGCCTACTTGGCTGGTCTGTGCATGTTTCTCATGCACATCGGTCGACCGGTCCGGTCGACCGCCAGTGGATCGGCTAGAAATTCTGGACTTAAAAATTAGTTATTTTAACACCAATTAAATCCCATAAATACTCATAAATTTCACAAAAATAAGTTCTTGATAGATCTTTAAATAACAAATATGTGTGATCAAAAATCAAACACACATATATATATATATTTAAACTCTTTTGAAGCATATTGTATATAGGTAGACTCCAATACACATGTACATGATATATCTATATTTTTGACATGAAATCTAAAAATAGGTTTTGTTAAATTTAAAACTCCAAACAGATGAAATATAACATCAAAATAAGTTTTTCTAAATATGTGAAGTACAGATGTATTTTGTTGACACTTAAAAAAGACAAGATTCTTACTGGCCTGAACAATGTCTAAACTTGTTGACATTTACAAAGACGAGTGACAGACAAGCTGATGACCAGTTTTCACCTATCTCTGAGGGACAAGGAAGCAACTTGGACTTTACTACAAACAGTGAGCCCGGATTGTCTCTGAACAGACCTCAGTAGGTCTAAGATGTTACCACTTAGCATCACATGAGCCCAAAGGGACAGCCTCGCCTAAGAAGCTAAGATCATCCAACTTCGCCTTGAATCCTTCACAGCTCCGCCAGGAAGCTAACTTATATCTTCGCCTGAACTGCTGAAGCGCAACTCCGTAGAGAGAGTTAGCTCCGCCTGAAGCCATACGCAACTGCGCAGAAAGGGTATGCGGTAGCTTCGCCACAGACGACATCTAGCTCCGCTGAAGAGCTTTCTTCTGACTTCGCCAGATACTGGCTCCAGCTCCGCTGTAAGCGGGCAGCGCCATTGCTGGTCTGCTATGGTCAACCTTTGACCAATCAAATCTCCAGATGAGATCAGATCTAATCGGGATCAAGATCAAATCTGAGATCAAATTTGGCAGTTGATTGCCACAATCTCTTGACTCTTCTAAAACGAGTAAGAGGATCAGGAGAGATCTTTTAATTATATGGAAAGAATCAAAACGGATCAGGAGTATCAACCGACCTGCCACTTCTAGCTTCGCAGAAGCTAATCCTAGCCTCGCAGCAAGGCTACTTTCCAGATTTAAACAGATTTGATTCAATCTGTTTCTATACTTTCAAGGGACAATGATACCCTTACTCTCCTTATAAACAGCCCACCAGGGGCAAAAGGAGGAGAGGACGGACATGCGCAAGAGACCCCCGGCAAAGAGAGAGAGAGGACTCTACAAGCAGAGACTTCTTCACGACGCACCGCGCGCACAAGAATTCAGAGACTTTTAGAGAATTGCTTCTCTATTCAGGGTGCTGATACCCTAATACTTTCTTCTTAAGGGATCTCCGGAACCAGGCGAGAAGGAATTCCTAATTGAAGGCGGTTTTGAGAAGTAGCAAGAGGGTTCTACCAACCTTTTGTTCTCCGATTCCCCGAACTAGGCGAGAAGGGAATCTCATCGCTCGCATCGTCAAAGGGACAAAGTGGTCGCACGCTGACCAGACTCCTATCGGCACACTTCTCTAGAATCTCTGAGGAGATCTACTTGTAATCTTTTGTATTACTTGTAATTTAGCTCCTCAACTTCTCTTTTTTTTGTAAGTTTTTCCCTTTGCGAAATCAATGGAAAACAAGGTGGCGACTCCGCTGGGGACTGAATTCTCCACCGCTGAGAATCAAGTGTCGCAATGCGACAAACAGACCTGCGGGTCTAATTTTGAATTCAGAAAAGCCGGTGCAGCCAGAGCCTCTCTGGCTAAATCTTCAAGAAAAGTCTCTGCGGAGACGGATAAGGCTATCTGCGAGCCTACTGCGGTTCTCTGGCGCAACAAGGAAGCACGCCTGCAGTCCAAGTCCTTCACTTTCGAGAACCTTGTCGTTCACTTTGACCAGAAAAAATTTGAAGAAGTCCTCTCTGGGGGTGGTCTAATGCTTCATGCACGGAAGCATAGGAAGGTCTCCACGGCTAAGGTTTCAGAACAGAAACCAGAAGCAGAATTCTGCTAACACCCTTCAGCCTCGCGTGTTGCTTGTCAGGTTCCTTGCGAACCTAAATATCCTCTGCCAAAGCGGATGTGGAGGCCTAAATAGAAGTCTCTGGGCAAAGCCTCATGCATAGCTACACCAAAATCGCGTCTCTCTCGCAAAGAAAAAGGCAAGATGCATGTCTGCTCCAACAATGCTGCCAGCCGCAAAGTCACGACGGCAATCATACCATCGCCCAATTCAAGAGCAGCAACGACTTGCGCCGGCCTCGTTCTCATGAGCGAAGCTACTGTACCACAGCGTACGCGCAGGGTTCATAGCCGCGAGGTTAGAACCAAAGCACTATCTAAGGCCAATCGCCTTCGCAGCAGCACAGCAGATAAAGCACCACAGCGTGCTCTGCCTTCCAGTTCGTCAAGCGCTAAGCTCATACCTTGTGACGGAGCTAAGGGATTGCCCTTAAGTGTTGACAACGTTGCTTACGCAGCTTCAGCGCCCAAGGGCACTCCCAAGGTTCTTAGCCGCGAAGCTAGAGCTTAAGCACTACTCTGTGCTAATCCCCTCTGTGGGGATAAAAGGAGCAGGACATCGTCCTACACACGATCCAAAAGAGCCTTTGCGCTGGATCGTTCAGGCCCAACTGGGTCTGACTTGCGGAATTCTTGACGAACAAACGGAAGTCGGAACCTTTTCGAACTACTTCCCCCTGTTGTCAACAAGTGGGATGTCAGCTGGTAACCGTCCATTCAGTCCATTGCCGGCTAGCACCAATCTTCGGCACTTCTCCAGGCCGGCGATCAGTTTTTGATCGGCTGTCAGTACAAGCCCCGATGAAGCATCGCAAAAGGAGCGTCTCGCGAGATCCACCCTCTGCATTCGTCAACATGACCGGAAGAGGACGAGAGTTACGCAGGGGAAGACAAACATCTGACGACACCCCCTACAGCTCCCCAGATCCAGATTACAACCCAGGCTTGGGCGAAGTCTTGGTGCATGAAGAAGGTGTTTTTCGAAACACCAGATTTAGGGTTACGATACCCTACACTTATGAACAGCCCTCCTCTTCAGTAGCCGTGGCCCCGCCGCAACCAAAGAAAGGATCAGTCCAGTGGTCTGATGAAGAAGATGAAGACAGTGGGTATGCCTCTTCGGCGACAGTTAGTTCAGTACGAACAGACAGAGCATCAGTCAATATGGCTGATAATGCTAACAACGACCTCCGTCGGCGTTTGGAAGCTCAGGAGCAAACTTTCAAAACTCAGCAAGAAGCTCTGGACAACATTCAACAGATGCTCGCTCAACTCCTTAATAACCGAAATAACAATGATACCGGGAGTAATCATGATGAGGAAGAACATCTTAGCAATGACTAGCCAAAGACGGAAAAGTCCAAGGAGGGGTCTTCTTTAGACACTGAAGTCCTTAAAGGCCTCCAAGCTCAAATTGCATCCCTAGCTCAGAGGGATGAATTAAAGAAAGTAGGGGCAGTCTGTCCTTACCCACTGGAGTGGGATTCAGTGCCATACCCACCGAAGTTCAAACCACCAACGTTGCATACGTATGATGGTAAGAGCTTACCAAATCAGCACATCTACTATTTCCAATCTCAGACTGGTAATGTTATAGGCAATGACGCCATCATGTCTAGACTGTTCATTGGCACCTTAAAGGGGGTGGCATTTGACTGGTTCTGAAGTCTCCCTCCGGGCTCTGTCAATTCCTGGATCGACCTGGAAACCCGATTCCTCTCTCGTTTCTATGAGGACGATACCGAGGTAACCATGAACAAGCTCCTCTCCACCATGCAGAAGAAGGGCGAATCTGTCCGTGACTACATTGAGCGGTTCAGAAATCTGTCTTTGATGTGCCCAGCAGGAATGCCATTACCCATGCTCTTACAGACGTGCAGGCACAACTTCGTGGACCAAGTAGAAGTTCGCATGGGAGCTGTCAAAGCCCATACCTGGAAAGAACTGGTCGAACAAGCTGAGATAGCTGAAAAGTCGGCTAAAAAGTTCGAACCCTCTACCCCTAAAGGCAAATGGGGTATGAGCAATAAAGGACGTAGCGACGTACCGCAGTCTTCTCAAGCCAAAGGGAGAGAGACTATGTCCGTAGAATTATCCGGAGACGTGCAGTCGAAAGCCAAGAAGAGAGGCTCCAATAATCAGGAGTCTAAGTTTTCTCCAAAATAGTATTCCTTCAGAGACGATCAGGTGGTCATAATATTCCATTTACTCCACAAAGGGAATAAAATGAAGCTGCCAGATGCTCGGCATCCCAATGAGATAGGACGCACGAATGATCCCAAATACTATCTCTACCACAGGATGATTCACCATCCTACCGACAAGTGCTATTGTTGGCCCGAAGGCCCATCACTCTAGTTTTGATGATGATCAACTCATTTAGTTATAGTACTAATGATTTTGTGTTTAATTAGTGACAGATTTATGGTCAAGATCTTAATAGGTGCATAGCTTCAACAAAAGATTTAAAGTCAAGTTTTGGAGCTAGCACGGTTTGATCCAAGAGCCATTGGATCGTCTTTGGACCAAGTCAAGAAGATGAGAAGGCTTCAAGTGAAGACTTCAAGAAGATGAATACTTGTGTCTAGGTTTGTTTTAGAAGATTTTGTTTTTAGATAAAATGTAAAGGATAGAGTAGTTGGTGGATTGCTCAAGTATCTATATGCACACACACTCTTGTTTTAGTTTGTTTTAGAAAAGATTTTTCTCTTTGACAAAATATCATTTTGGTTTTTAGTATTCAAGTTTTATGTTTTAACCAAAACCATGTTTAGTGCTTAATGTTAAAAACATAGATATTTCACCATGTTTGTGTAGTAGATCATATCCATACACACTATGCTTCAAATGAGATTAAATATCTTGTTTTTGTATGTGGTGAAGTATGGATCATATTTCACCATGTTTGTGTAGTGGATCAAACCATGTTTAGTGCTTAATATTAAAAACATAGATATTTCACCATGTTTGTGTAGTGGATCATATCCATACACACTATACTTCAAATGAGTTTAAATATCTTGTTTTTGTATGTGGTGAAGTTTTGAAAAAACAAGTTTGAAAAATCAAGTTTGGAAAAATACAGTTTTCATTTGAGCCAATTTTTCCATATTACAAAAATAGTCCAAATCATTTGTAACATGTCTTGATTTTGTGCAAGCATGTTTGTTTATCAAAGTATATTGGTAAAACTATTTTTGTAGATTTTTCAGTATTTTATAGGATTTTACTTCAACCAAAAAGACCAAGTTTTTAATCCCTTAACCATGTTTCCTGACTTCAGCCGGTCGACCGGGACGGTCGACCGCAGCTTGAAGTCGGCCGACCTTCAGGGTCGACCGACGTGCACAGACGTGCACGCCAGTTCTGCAGGATGGCCGGCCGACCGACCCGGTCGACCGTTCAGAGAGCTCTGCTCTCTGGAAAGGCTCCGGACGGCCGGGCGGCCGACCGGACAGAGAGATTGCTCTCTGTATCCTGGCTCGGTCGACCGCCCGGTCGACCGATGGCTCAAATGGTCTGAAATATGACCGTTGGCCGGCCGACCGGACGGCCGACCGTTAGGCCTGACAGACCCCAACGGCTAGTTTTTCTAGCCCTATAAATTTGGGGGTTTAGGCATTGTTTTTCCACAAGATTTCTAGTGGACTTTGAGCCAGTTTTTCCCACTTGTTTAAAAGAGTTTTCTCCACTAAATTGAGAGCTAATACTTCCAATCAAAAGGGGAGTTTTTATCAAGAGTGTTTAAAAGAGATTGTTCTTGAGTTTTTCCTCCACCATCTCTTTCCTTGTTTTCTCACACATACACTTGAGCTATCCATTGCTATTCATCTTATAGGAGTGTTGTAGTGAGATAGTTTTTAGGTGATCAAAGTGTTGTGATCACCAAAGACTTGTTCTTTGTTCTTTGAGAAGGCGGACGGTTGTGTTCGCATTGTTTCGGGTCCTAGTGTGGACTCGGTGTTTCGGGTTCGGGTGCGAACTCTTTGTTTGAGGTGCGGCCTCGGCGAACCGGTGGGCTTGCGGTGTGTACGGACTAGGGAGTCTGAGAGTTGTAGGTGTTGCGGCACCGAGTGATCCGGAGGGATCGATTATAGAGGAAATCCTTCGTGTGTCGAAGACGGGGATGTAGAGCAAGTGTGCTCGAACCTCGAAACAAATCCCTTGTATTTGCGATTGCTCACTCTCTCTCTTTGTCTCTTGTTTATGTCTTGCATACTTTTATTGTGCTCATCTTTATATGCTTGATATACATTTGTGCTCATATTGATATACTTGCTTGGGTTGTTTGCTAACACTTGTATTTATCCAAGAGAGCCAACGCGGCACCTCAACCCTTATCAAGGGGAATCTAGAGGAGTTTGTCCAGAGCCCTTCACGGGGAATTCGGCAACACTCTTGTGTTATACGTGGTGTTTAGTGTAAGAGTTTAGTTTAGGTCATAATAGTTTTTACTTCCGCATTATTTGGCATTAAATGACCATTAGATTAGCCATCACCTATTCACCCCCCTCTAGGTGATTTACAATTGGTATCAGAGCTTGGTACTCTGATTTGGGTCTTACAATCTAGAGTTAAAGATCCTCATTTTTAGGCTAATCACAATATTTTTGTACACACACCATGGACTTCATGTCACCACCCACTTTTGACATTCTTAACATCCAAATTTGGAAAGTTAAGATGTCCTTGTACCTCAAGGCCCTAGGCATTCATGTTTACCTTGCCATCACTAATGATTACTGTTTAAATGGCAAGAATTTTGAGGCTAATGCAAAAGCCCTTCATGCTTTAAAGTCAACCCTAAATGATGATTATTTATTTAGGGTTTCTAATGTTGATTCGGCTTTTGTAGCATGGAACATCATCACCTCCCTTGGCGAAAAGGATCTATATTATGCCGGGAGCGATTCGTATGTTGGAAGTGGCGTCTCCAACAAGTGCTATATGGTCCAAGAGGATAACCCCCTTGAGGTAAACAACGAATCTGAGTTAGATGATGAGGACATGTCATATGATGAGCTCACTTCATTTTATCAACAACTTCTTGAAAAATATGACATGATTAAAAAGGAAAATAAGAATTTGAAAAAGAAACTTGATTGCATGCATATAGAACATGATTCATTTAGAAGTAACATTGCATGCTTAGAAAAAGAAAATAAAGATTTGAAAAATGAGAATGTTTTCTTGTATTCAAAATTAAATAATTTATGTGAAGGAAACACTAGTTTGAAAAATGAAATTATTTTGGTGGAAAAACAAAAGAAAATTGTTTTGCAAGAAAATAACTCTTTAAAAGGAAAATTTGTTGAAAAAGAAAAGAAAATGTTTTTCAAAAGAAAAAGAAAAATGATTCTTTATCTCACCATGCTTTACATGTCACCACTAGTGAGATTAATGTTTTGAAAAATAAAATGGATTGTTTGAGCTCCACTTTGAGCTCTTGTGCATTTAATCATTCTAGGTTGGAGACTTTGTTTTCAAAGAAACAAACTCCACATTCTCATGCACATCATCATGCATATGCTTATGTTGCACGCCACGATCATACACATACACATAAGCATCTTAAGGTGTACACTTGTACACATTGTGGCCGCAAAGGCCATTTAGCAAAATTTTGTTTTGACAAGTTGCATCATTTAAATTTTGCTAATAAAAATGTTTGGGTGCCTTACAAAGCTAACCCCCGAGGACCCAAAAGAAAATGGGTACCAAAACCCCCACCTTGTGTTTTTGATGTAGGTGAGGGCTCTCACACGACGTGAGAGGAATGGTGCCTTGATGGTGGATGCACTTGGACTTGATGGACACATATATGAATGCATCACTATCAAGGAGGTTTGGTGGGTCAACCACCATGTTTGGAGTTTTGAAACATAATTCCTTAGTTGGTAACTATTTCTAAACTCTTAGTTTATTTACATGCTTATTCATTTTTGACATCATATAGCATGTTCATATTTTTGTGCTTCATGTGGTAAATACTAGTTTAAATGTAGCTTTTATCAAAACTTGTATTTATACATGTACAAATAGTGAGAACAAATTGATTCATATATGTTTGCACTTCATGTTCATTTGTACCCACTATATGCACATGTATAGGCTAGTTTTGATGATTCTTTCATTTATACTTGTTTTGCCAATTTTCATGTTTTTACTTCATGTATATGAATTTTTATTCAAATCTAATAAATATACATGTATATCCTTTTTGAGTCTCTTGCCTTCATACAAATACTATTAATAGACTCATTTTATGTTTGGGATATGTATGCATATTGTTAGATTTAGATAAATCATACATATACCTAGAAGTTTATTGTTTTTAATGAAAAATGAATTTTTCATGTTTGTTTTTGAGCCTTAATGACTATTTTCATGAAAATGCTATTTACATGATTCTTGTACACTCATACTTCATTTGTTTTGTCATGACTTTGATTCATGAGCACTTTTACGAGCTTAATCGATTTTGAGTGTCATCTCTTGTGTATTTGGTATGATTCATGAAATACATATGCTTTGATTTCATGTTTTTGAAAGATCTTTAACTAGTTTTTCAAAAATTAATTTAACTAGTTATTTATTCTTCAATGTTTATGAGATATACACATGATCCTATTATTGTTTCAATTGGTATCATTGAATCGTTTCAATTGGATCAATTTGACTCTATTTTAGTATATACTCATATTTTGTTTTCTTATATATGTATGTATCAATTTCATTTGGTATACTCATTTTTCATACATATATGAGTTATTTGTGCTTGAGTTAAAATAGATTTACATGTTTAAAAGCACAAACCTTGTTTATTCTAAGCTTACTTCAAATTTTTTTTAAGCTTATGCATTACGTTTTAAAATTGGTATCAAAATAAAAAAAAAACTTTATGTTTATTTGATATCTCAAAATTTGGTTTATTGAGAAAAATTTAAAATTTTTGATTTGTATTGCCTATATGCAAGGAGAGCTTAACATCTCTTCTACATATAGATTCATGTTGAGTGTATTGTATATTGAGGAGCTTGACAACTCTTCTTTATGTGGTACACGTGTGTATGGGGAGCTTCACATCTCCTCTTATGCATTACATATTATACGTTATGTGAATTAGGGCTTGTCATCCCTCTTTCATGTAATGTATATATGTAGGGAAGTTACTTTACCATCTTCCTCTTCATGAATGTATATCGCATATAATCTTTCTTGATTGATTTATGTTTACCCCTTCATTGGTTCTTTGTTTCAAACAAAAAGGGGAGAAAAAAATTTATTTGACTTTGTCTTTACTTTAACCCCTTTGTTGATGATTGACAAAAAGGGGGAGAAGTATTTGAGATATATGCATGTTTTTATAAAAGAATTTGTGTTTATGCATATATGTTTTTGTTTTGCAAATAGGAGAAAAGAATTTGATTTGTTTTATGCTTGATTAGCATGTTTACTCCTACATTTGCATACATGTTTATGTGTCTCATTGCATATTTATTTTGTTTATTTGGTATGCATGAGTTAAGGGGGAGCTTCTTTGAAGCTTTACTTTAATCCATGCATATATAACTTCATGAGTTTTGTCATCATCAAAAGGGGGAGATTGTTGGCCCGAAGGCCCATCACTCTAGTTTTGATGATGATCAACTCATGTAGTTATAGTACTAATGATCTTGTGTTTAATTAGAGACAGATTTATGATCAAAATCTTAATAGGTGCATAGCTTCAACAAAGGATTTAAAGTCAAGTTTTAGAGCTAGCACGGTTTGATCCAAGATCCATTGGATCGTATTTGGACCAAGTCAAGAAGATGAGAAGGCTTCAAGTGAAGACTTCAAGAAGATGAAGACTTGTGTCTAGATTTGTTTTAGAAGATTTTGTTTTTAGATAAAATGTAAAGGATAGAGTAGTTGGTGGATTGCTCAAGTATCTATATGCACACACACTCTTGTTTTAGTTTGTTTTAGAAAAGATTTTTCTCTTTGACAAAATATCATTTTGGTTTTTGGTATTCAAGTTTTATGTTTTAACCAAAATCATGTTTAGTGCTTAATGTCAAAAACATAGATATTTCACTATGTTTGTGTAGTGGATCATATCCATACACACTATGCTTCAAATGAGTTTAAATATCTTATTTTTGTATGTGGTGAAGTATGGATCATATTTCACCATGTTTGTGCAGTGGATCAAACCATGTTTAGTGCTTAATGTCAAAAACATAGATATTTCACCATGTTTGTGTAGTGGATCATATCCATACACACTATGCTTCAAATGAGTTTAAATATCTTATTTTTGTATGTGGTGAAGTTTTGGAAAAACAAGTTTTGAAAAATCAAGTTTGGAAAAATACAGTTTTCATTTGAGCCAATTTTTCCATATTACAAAATAGTCCAAATCATTTGTAACATGCCTTGATTTTGTGCAAGCATGTTTGTTTATCAAAGTATATTGGTAAAACTATTTTTGTAGATTTTTCAGTATTTTATGAGATTTTACTTCAACCAAAAAGACCAAGTTTTTAATCCCTTAACCATGTTTCCTGGCTTCAGCCGGTCGACCGGGACGGTCGACTGCAGCTTGAAGTCGGCCGACCTTCAGGGTCGACCGACGTGCACAAACGTGCACGCCAGTTCTGCAGGATGGCCGGCCGACCGACCCGGTCGACCATCCAGAGAGCTTTGCTCTCTGGAAAGGCCCCGGACGGTCGGGCGGCCGACCGGACAGAGAGATTGCTCTCTGTATCCTGGCTCGGTTGACCGCCCGGTCGACCGATGGCTCAAACGGTCTGAAATATGACCGTTGGCCGGCCGACCGGACGGCCGACCGTTAGGCCTGACAGACCCCAACGGCTAGTTTTTCTAGCCCTATAAATTTGGGGGTTTGGGCATTGTTTTTCCACAAGATTTCTAGTGGACTTTGAGCCAATTTTTTTCACTTGTTTAAAAGAGTTTTCTCCACTAAATTGAGAGCTAATACTTCCAATCAAAAGGGGAGTTTTTATCAAGAGTGTTTAAAAGAGATTGTTCTTGAGTTTTTCCTCCACCATCTCTTTCCTTGTTTTCTCACACACACACTTGAGCTATCCATTGCTATTCATCTTATAGGAGTGTTGTAGTGAGATAGTTTTTAGGTGATCAAAGTGTTGTCATCACCAAAGACTTGTTCTTTGTTCTTTGAGAAGGCGGACGGTTGTGTTCGCATTGTTTCGGGTCCTAGTGTGGACTCGGTGTTTCGGGTTCGGGTGCGAACTCTTTGTTTGAGGTGCGGCCTCGGCGAGCCGGTGGGCTTGCGGTGTGTACGGACTAGGGAGTCTGAGAGTTGTAGGTGTTGCGGCACCGAGTGATCCGGAGGGATCGATTATAGTGGAAATCCTTCGTGTGTCGAAGGCGGGGATGTAGAGCAAGTGTGCTCGAACCTCGAAACAAATCTCTTGTGTTTGCGATTGCTCACTCTCTCTCTCTCTCTCTTTGTCTCTTGTTTATATCTTGCATACTTTTATTGTGCTCATCTTTATATGCTTGATATACATTTGTGCTCATATTGATATACTTGCTTGGGTTGTTTGCTAACACTTGTATTTAACCAAGAGAGCCAACGCGGCACCTCAACCCTTATCAAGGGGAATCTAGAGGAGTTTGTCCAGAGCCCTTCACGGGGAATTCGGCAACACTCTTGTGTTATACGCGGTGTTTAATGTAAGAGTTTAGTTTAGGTCATAATAGTTTTTACTTCCGCATTATTTGGCATTAAGTGACCATTAGATTAGCCATCACCTATTCACCCCCCCTCTAGGTGATTTACAATTGGTATCAGAGCTTGGTACTCTGATTTGGGTCTTACAACCTAGAGTTAAAAATCCTCATTTTTAGGCTAATCATAATATTTTTGTACACACACTATGGACTTCATGTCATCACCCACTTTTGACATTCTTAACATCCAAATTTGGAAGGTTAAGATGTCCTTGTACCTCAAGGCCCTAGGCATTCATGTTTACCTTGCCATCACTAATGATTACTATTTAAATGGCAAGAATTTTGAGGCTAATGCAAAAGCCCTCATGCTTTAAAGTCAACCCTAAATGATGATTATTTATCTAGGGTTTCTAATGTTGATTCGGCTTTTGTAGCATGGAACATCATCACCTCCCTTGGCGAAAAGGATCTATATTATGCCGGGAGCGATTCGTATGTTGGAAGTGGCGTCTCCAACAAGTGCTATTTGGTCCAAGGGGATAACCCCCTTGAGGTAAACAACGAATCTGAGTTAGATGATGAGGACATGTCATATGATGAGCTCACTTCATTTTGTCAACAACTTCTTGAAAATATGACATGATTAAAAAGGAAAATAAGAATTTGAAAAAGAAACTTGATTGCATGCATATAGAACATGATTCATTTAGAAGCAACATTGCATGCTTAGAAAAAGAAAATAAAGATTTGAAAAATGAGAATGTTTCCTTGTATTCAAAATTGAATGATTTATGTGAAGGAAACACTAGTTTGAAAAATGAAATTATTTTGGTGAAAAAACAAAAGGAAATTGTTTTGCAAGAAAATAACTCTTTAAAAGGAAAATTTGTTGAAAAAGAAAAAGAAAATAACTCCCTCCTACCGGACTATGACAATTTCACGACACTTCTCTTAGCGATTCTGAAGGAGAAAAGTACGCTTGCGCAACGCAGGCCTATGTACCTCAGCCGACGGGTACTCGATCCGGGAAATCATACTTAAAACAGTATGAGAAAGCTACTGATGAAACACAATAGCAAACGACGCCAGTACAAGTATTAGCATCCGCTCCAGTTCCAACCAAGGGAAAGGAGAAGCCTAAGGAAGTCTGGTTCGACCATGTCTTGAAGAAGCCTTCAAGCCTAGGGCTTGACACGCCGTTTCGTTTTGACATATTGGCCCAGTTGGCTAATATCCCAGCTCGTATTATCATACACGAGCTCCTTCGTCTCTCAAAAGAGACAAGAGAAGCACTCAGAGATGCACTGGCCAACTCAGAATCATTTCTGACGTACATACCAGAAATCCCTAACGATGACGCTCAGTCTTCTTGCCCTGAATGTCATCATGTACAACCAAAGGTACCCGCTATTACCTTCACAGCGGAAGATATGCTTCTCAAAGACAACAAGCATGATCGACCTCTGTACTACACCGAATACATAGGTTCAACATGCATCGAAAGGGTACAAGTCGATCTAGGGTCCTCACTCAGCATCATCCCCAAGAGGCTTCTCTATTTCCTCGGTATACCGCTGTAAGGTTTTTGCAACCACTACTACAATATACGGTTTCAATGCCGGGAGTAATCATCCACTTGGAAAAATTCGACTCCGTTGTCGAATTGGGAGCCTGAAGTCAGAAGTGACGTGCTATGTCATTGACGCTGACACATCATATAACCTGCTACTAAGACGACCATGGATCCACGCCAACTAGATCGTTCCCTCCACTCTGCACCAGTGCTTCAAATATGTTGAAGACGACGCGACAGTACGAACTGTCTTTGCTGAAAAGCAACCATTCAAAGGGGTGAAAAATTACTTCACTGACGCTCTCATGTATCAAGAGGCCGGTGAAACATCCAAAGAACCATTGTCAGATGATGATGAAAGTGGCAATGAGGCAGATTCAGAATCCGAAGCAGGCATGCCAGCCATTTTGATTGGTGAACCAATTATAGCATGTCTTAATAATCCCCAATGTAATACTCCTTCTGAAGATAAAGGTGAATGGGTAATTAATGATAATATTTCTTTCGATTATTCTGCGAGTATTGGGTTGTTTGAATCCATTACGGATAGCCCTCTGCATATGCCTTTACATAAACCAAGTGCGTCCAGTACACCCATGGAAGCTATAGAAGAGACCACGCTAGTGATCCCTTCGTCCAAAGAAGGTCAGTTACCAATAATTTTTGGTAGAACCCAACCGCGGGGACCCATAACCGCAGATTCAAGTTCAGACTCAGACACTCCACAATTCTTCCATTACGCGCGACCAGCACGCCATATTATGAGAAAATGGGATATGACCTAAAGCATGGAGAAGGCCTGAATTTTGAAAAAGGAAAGCGTAGTTTGCTGCATAACTTTGTGCCAAAAGGGAAGCCTGCAAATTACTATGATAGTACACGCAGGGGGTTGGGATACGTTACACCCACATCGTCAGCAATGGTTCATTTCACAGACGATGAACCAATTTCATCACATTCAGCCTCATCCTCCGAGTGGGACTCAGATATTAGTGTAGGAATGATGTTCGAAAATCTCACCGTTAATATGACTTCAAGCAGTCAATTGGAGCCTGCAGAAGCTACCAATGAGGAACCATGGGCCCAGCAATTAGATCTCCAATGGGAAAAAAAGATTCGAACTGCGCGAACCACCTACCGAAGACAAGGTGATGCAGGTCAACTTGGGTAGTCAAGACCACCCTAAGCCCATCTTTATAAGTGGAAGCTTATCACTTACAGAAAAGGAAGAATTGATAATACTCGTAAAAGAGTATATAGACATCTTCGCATGGAACTACGAAGACATGCCCGAACTCGATCCGCAAGTAGCCATGCACCGTCTGAATATTAAGCCCGATGCCAAGCCAGTCAAGCAGCAACAACGTCGGTTTCGCCCAAACATTATGGAAGCTATTGAAGCTGAAGTCCATAAGCTCATTGCATTTGACTTCATTCGGGAAGAACAACATCCAGATTGGGTTGCTAATATCGTTCCAGTCCTCAAGAAGAATGGGAAAATATGAATCTGCATCGACTTCCGTGATCTCAATACAGCTTGTCCTAAAGACGAATTCCCACTGCCCATCACCGATGTCATGATTGACAATACTTGTGGATTCGAATGAATGTCTTTTATGGACGGCTTTTCAGGGTACAATCAGATTAAGATGTACCCCGATGACGAAAAGCATACTTCGTTCCGAACACCCTTGGGGGTATACTCCTACATCGTGATGCCCTTCGGGCTAAAGAACGCCGGAGCAACCTATCAGCGGGCAATGAGTACAATCTTCCGCGATCATCTCCGAAAAATGGTAGAATGCTATGTTGACGACATTGTTGTCAAAAGCCGTAGTAAATATAACCATCTTCGTGATTTGAGAATGATGTTCGACATAATGCAGGCTCATCAACTGAAAATGAATCCGACGAAATCCTTCTTGGGAGTGTCAAGTGGTAAGTTCCTTGGTTTTATTGTTACATCAAAAGGGATTCATCTTGATCCAGACAAAGTCAAAGCCATTCAGAGCATGTATCCACCAAGGAATCTCAAAGAGCTTAGAGGCTTGCAAGGTAGACTGGTTTATATCAGAAGATTCATCGCAAACCTCTCAGGCCGCTGTCAACCGTTCACCCGACTCATGAAAAAGGGTGCTTCCTTCGTATGGGATCAAGCTTATCAGAAAGCTTATGAGGATAACAAGACATATCTTACAAAACCTCCATTCTTAGTGGCCCCCACATCAGGAAAACCATTTTTGCTTTATGTGAAAGCTATGGACCATTCTCTTAGCGGCCTCCTTGCTCAAAAGGACAACAATGGCCACGAGCAGGCCATTTATTATCTGAGCAGGACTCTGATAGGAGCGGAATCTCGCTACAATCCTATCGAGAAAGAGTGTTTAGCTCTTGTCTTTGCCGTTCAGAAGACACAACATTATTTGGTCGGCCAAACCATACATGTCATCTCCAGAGTGAATCCTTTGCGTCTTCTCATGACGAAGCCAGGATCATTGAATTCAAGATTAGCTAAATGAGCGCTTCTTTTGTCTCAATACGACATGATCTTTATCCCTCAAAAGGCGGTTAAAGGCCAGGCCCTTGCAGAGTTCTTGGCTGCTCATCCAGTCCCGGAAAACTTAAAACTTCACGAAGATATTCCAGATGAAGTCTTCTAGTCCAATATAACTTCAGAGGATGAAGTGTGGCAGATATTCTTCGATGGAGCATCACGAATAGGTCCTAAGGGCAGGATCATAACCGGCGTGGGGGTTGTCTTTATCTCTCCATAGAATCACGTCCTTCCTAGAGCATTCTCTCTGATGCAATCATGCTCCAACAATGTAGCAGAATATAATGCTCTGCTCATTGGTCTTCAGCTCGCCCACGGAATGGGGGTACGCTACCTTGAAGCCTACGGCGATTCAAAACTGATTATCAATCAGGTGAAAGGCGAATATGAGGTCCGCCACGAAGACTTAGTGCCTTATTACCACACGGTCATCGAATTGGCTAATCTGTTTGAAGGCTTCTACATCGGGCACGTGTCTTAATCTCAAAACACCAAGGCAGACGCTCTCGCTTCATTAGCAACGACACTAGCCCTGTCGGCCAATACCGAGTATCACCTCACAGTGGCAACTCGACACCTTGTATGCTCTAAGCACATGTTAAAAACCCGAGAAGCTTATAATATCTCCACGGATCTTGACCCGAGAGATTGGCGATTTCCTCTCATCGACTATGCTTTACATGGTCTGCTACCAGACGATCCTAAAGAGGCGGCTTCTATCAGATGAAGGTCTCTCCGTTTCTACTACGATCCAATTTTGAAGACACTTTACCGTCGTTCATATGACGGTGTCCTCCTCCGTTGCCTTTCCAATTCAGAGGCGCAGGAAGTGCTTAAAGAAGCACACGACGGTATTTGCGGAGCTCATCAGCCAGGTCCAAAACTTAAAGACAGATTGCATAGGCTTGGATACTATTGGCCAACCATGATAGCTGATTCTTCTACATATTTACATATTTTACCACTTCCATACTATGCATTTTGTAAATAAAATGTGATTTCTTACCCATTTTCTCTCTATTTTTACAGGTCCACAACTTAAAGAGAAAAAGCCCATTAATCACTTTAATTAGCAATAATTAAAGTGATTAAATCCATAATCCCAAAAGAGCCAAGATTTAAAATTGGATTCAGTTGAGATCCGCGCGCCCACTGAAGATTCCAGAAGGCCACGTGGATAACCACCTAACTACCAGATCGTAACAGAAAATCTGGGCTCAACGGCCCAGATTTTGCCGCCAAAACGGGGATTTTCCCGCGCATCTGCGGCCGTTTGGAGGCCGTTGGAGCCCGGATTTTGTGGTAACGGTCAGGACTCTCGAAGCTTCTCAGGGATGGCTATAAATAGAGGACCAAGGTCTGTGCGTGAAAAAGAGAGAAGAGAGAGAAGAAAATAGGGGAAAATTCTTGTATTTTTGTTTTCTCCTAGGTTTTTAGACTTCATCTTCTTCCTCCTAGAGATCTTGACAAAGTGAGAGAGAGAGTGCTATTTGAGAGCTTGTACCAAGGAAGTGACATTCTTGTGGCCAAGGATTAATCAAAAGAGCTCCATTCATCTCTTTGCAAACTCTAGTATGCTTTACTTTACCTTGCTTTAATTTCTTGCTTTGATTCTAGTTCATTGTAATTGCTTTAGATCTTTGCTTTACATAATGAATTGTGGCTTTGTTACTTGTGTAATGGAGAGCTAAACTCATACTGCATGGCTAGCTAATAACTTACCTAGCTAACTTCTATCTCTTTGGATGATTGCTTGTTTCAATACTTGCATAGTTTAAGTTTCTTTTGATTTCCAAGGAAGTATTGTTGCTTTCCCTTGGTAATGGCTTGTTAAAGACTCAATATGACTCATGTGTGCCTCGGATAGAGCCTTGTCAAGAACAAGAGCCTTTGATGGAACATGAGGATGGATCACCAAAACATATGTTACCTGTATAGTAAGAACAACTTCTTTACTTCAAGCTAATTTGTAGTTATGTCTTGAATGTTCAAATGAATGTTGATTCTTCTAACTTAGCACTACTTGAGTACCAATCCTAGAGTTCATCATTGAACATCTATTTAGAGAGCCTATGACTCAATATGAGGCTTCAAGCTAACAACAAAGAGAACACTAATCTTCAAGATGGAAACAACACTTGAACAAACATGCAAGTTATCTTTAATTGCCAATGAGTCAACATGAGGCAATCTTGCAATCACCATTGAGTTTAGCAAGTTAGCAATGAGGTGAAGTTAGCTAGCCATGTACCTTCTCATCTAAAAGTTTTCCAACATTTTCTTTTAGCTTGTCTTTCTTTGCAATACACTTCACTCATTCTTTTAATTTCTTTTTCATAATGCACAAATCCATCACTTCTTTTCATGTTACTTCTTGCAATTGTGTAAATACATAGAAGACATTTCATTTTCATTTCTTCACTACATACCGTAACGCTTCTATCGCTAGCTCTCCTCGAGAATCGACCCGGTATAGCCATTGCTATAGCGGAGATTGGAAAGGGTAAATCAATCTTTAAATACATTTGTGGAGTGGACTTAGCACCAAGGTGGATTCTAACCTTCATCTCTTTGTACATATTTGTGCTAATACTCTACACATTACTTTTTCCTAATCAATTTTTGGCGCCGTTGCCGGGGAGAGCAACGGTATTTGTTTTCAAGTGAAGAATTTAAACAAATACTCTTCTCTGTTGCAGGTACAGGTTGAAGAAACAGAAAATTTTGCATTGCAGAAACATATAAGTGGACCTGGGCCTCTGCTCTCGAAAGCAGAGACCAGGATCCCTCCAAATTGCCGCAAATTCTGGGATTTTATCGCAGAATTGCGGCAAAGAGGAGTTCACTACTGACCATTTTTCTGCAGGGCTTGCTTCTCTGCAAAATACAGCTGCTGCAATATCTGAAATCTTGTATACTTTACCATATATCTGCTAATCAACAGTAAAAAATTGGTTGTAATTGTTAAAAAAAATTGATTAGACATTTGCATACTAGGCACGTGTCTTTCAATTCCTTTACATTTACTGTTGAAGAGTGCGGGGGACAAGGTACGTAAGCATAGCATATAGACTAGGACTCACTCTTTGTTTGATTTACTTAAGCTTTGAGTGAACCTTGTTTGTTGATATCGTACACTTGCACGAATTGATTTTAAGGGCAAATCCCATAAAAAAGATAAGGTGGGGATTTTATCACCCCTTCCTTAGCCCACAAACCATTTTTCCCACGCACTCACAATCCTAAGCTTCTAAATAAAAATTGCTAGACGTTGGCCCTAGGGACATCCGGACTCACTTAAGAGATTATCCTAAGGGGGAAAAGTGTTGGAAAGTGACTTTAGTAAAATCGGTGTCTAGGAAAGGGGTTGAGGGCCGAAAGCCCGAAGGTTGTTGGTTACTTAATTAAGGAACGTCTCTGACGGAAAACCTCCCACCAACCTTACCCTTACCTGGCTGATTTGCTTATAGTCAGAGTCTACACTGAACCTCCTGTGGACGATCTACAGTTAGGAGTCGTCTAGGTCCAGAAAACCTAGAAAGCTTGGATTGATTTTTCTTTTTTCTTGATTGTTATTTTTCATTTTTCCGCCTGTGTGAAAGGTGCACGTTGATTGTGTAATTGTATGCAAGAGTGGTATCGAGATCCGAATTCTGCTAGGCTTGTAAGAACTTTTACACTGCCACATACACCACCACTCGACACAATCATGACTGCCAACGTGTCGTTGCAAGACAAGTTCTATCCTATCCGCACATCACTTCCATCTTGTATTCTCCTCCCAAACACAAATGGAAATAATTTTGAGTTAAAGCCCCAGTTCATAAACACTCTTCCACGATTCCATGGCCTTGAATCTGAGGATGCGTACTTCTTCATCCGAGAGTTTGAAGAAGTATGCCTTATGATGAGAATTTCCCAGTTAACCGAGGATGCTGTCAGACTTAGGTTTATACCTTTCGCATTGAAGGATATTGCTAAGAAGTGGCTTTATAATCTCCCAGTTAGCTCAATTTCTTCTTGGGATGATTTTGTTAAGGTCTTTCTTAAAAGTTTTATCCTATCCATAAGACAGCCCTGATGAGGAAGAATATAATGCAATTCAAATAAGAAGCCAATGAACCGTTTTGGAAGTATTTTGAGTGCTTCAAAGACCTAGTAGCCCTGTGTCCCCATCACGGTATAGAAAAATGGCGCCAGTGCCAGATTATCTATGATGGGCTTGATTATCAGACTAAGACCCTCCTTGAAACCATGTGTCAAGGAGAATTCTTAAAGAAGGATGAAGATCAGGGTTGGGATCTTTTTGAGGCATTAGCTGAAAAGACAATCCAGTGGGAATCATGTACTGAGAAACCTACACCCACTACTTCCAGAACTGGTTTACACTCCATAGGATCCTCAATAGCTGCAGAAGCTAAAATCACGCAATTGATGAAGAGGATTGAATTTCTAGAGTCCAGGGAAAACTCTGCTGTTAATCAGGTCAACCCAACACCAGTGGTAAACCCGGGTTGTACCTACTGCCATGATTTGAATCATCTGTTTGAGGAGTGTCCAGTTTATCAAACTCAAATGTTTCAGGAGAGTACAAATGCCACGTACACCAGACCCACTTACAATCCTTACTCCAAAACCTATAATCCAGGATGGCGAAACCATCCGAATTTTTCTTGGAGTCAGTCTGGTCCTGAGCAGCCGAGACCACCATTTCCACAATAATACCCTGCTCAGTCTCATCCACCGACTTACCACCAGAACCCCCCAAATATTCATTCTTACTAGAGTCCACCCAGATTCCAGTCATACCAAAATCCTATGCCATACCAAGGAAATTTTCAGCCCCAGTATCAACATCATCCACCACCCAATCCTTCAGACAAGAAAATTTCTGAGTTGGAGAAAATGATAGAGACCTTATCTAAAACCCAAGCCGCAATGATGAACAATCAGCAGCAGGACATGAATAAATTGCAAATCCAAATAGGGCAGTTGGCTAATTCTCTGACTGAAAGACAAAAAGGAATGTTACCTAGCCAACCAGTACCAAATCCCAAAGCCCATTTTCCTCTGCATGAAGTTAAAGACTTGGGACCCAGCCAAAGCCAATGCCAAGCCATTCAAATCCTTAGATCTGGGAAGCATGTAGATAATAAGGTCTCAAATCAGTCTCCAAAATTTGTGTCACCACCTTCTGTTCCAATACAACCCATGCAAGATAATCCTTCATCAAGCACACAACCATCCACTTCCCAGTCTAAAGGAAAAGAGAAAGTTGATGAGCAAATATATAAGCCTGTTGTCCCATTCCCAAATAGGCTTACGAATCATAAGATGAATGCTCACATGGAGAAGATAAGAGAGATATTTAATCAAGTACAAATCAATGTCCCTCTCTTAGATGCCATTCAACAAGTTCCATCTTACGCCAAGTTTCTGAAAGAAATGTGTACAAAGAAAAGAAAAGCAAATGTCCCTAAGAAAGTCTTTTTGGCTTCCAACATATGTGAACTGCTCAATGGTCCGATCCCTGTGAAGTACAAAGATCCAGGGAGCCCTACCATTTCTTGCATCATAGGGCAGACCACCATAAATAGGGCTTTGCTATTCTTGGGCGCGAGCATCAATCTTCTCCCCTTTTCCGTATATCAACAGTTAGGGTTAGGCAACCTTCGTCCAACCCAGATGACTATCCAATTGGCTGACCGCTCTGTAAAGATTCCCAAGGGGGAAATTACAGATGTTTTAATACGGGACGGGGAATTCATTTACCCCATGGATTTTGTTGTTTTAGAAACACAACCTGTACAAAATCACAGAGCGCAAACACCCATCATTCTCGGACGTCCTTTCTTAGCCACTGCGAATGCGATAATCAATTGTAGAAATGGATCAATGCGGCTGACGTTCGGAGATATGACGAAAGAGGTTAATGTCTTCCATCTGGGGAAGCAGCCAAGGGATGTGAGCAATGAGTCTTTTGATGTGAACTTAATTGAGGGATTGACCAGTGAACATGTGGAGGAGGTGGAGTATGAGTCTGAAGAAGAGTTTGAGTTGGAGTCGGATGACCTAACTCTGGATCAGATTGTTGGATCAAATGTTGAACGGACCACTAATTCCACACCTATTCTTCCTTTGCACCATGAACAACCAATAATAGATCCTGTCCCTTCTTCTGAGCTTAAGGCTCTTCCCAACCATCTCAAGTACAAATACTTGGATGAGAAGGAATCTTTTCCTGTAATAATTGCATCCAATCTTACTGAGCAACAAGAAGAGGACCTTCTGACTGTGTTAAGGGAAAATAGAGAAGCCATTGGTTGGACCATGGCTGATATCAAAGGGATTAGTCCTTCCATTGTCCAACAAAGAATTCATCTGACAGAAGATGCTAAGCCGAAAAGAGACCCACAGCGCAGACTTAACCCCATTATGCAAGAAGCTGTTAGATCTGAGATATTGAAACTATTGGCCAATGGGATTATCTATCCCATATCTGATAGTCAATGGGTAAGTCCAGTTCACGCTGTGCCTAAGAAAGCTGGATTTACTGTGGTGGAGAATGAGAATAAAGAATTGATACAAACACGTCTTCCAACGAAGATTCGAGTTTGTATTGATTACAGGAAGTTAAACACCGCCACACGTAAGGACCACTTTCCACTTCCATTCATCGATCAAATGTTGGAGAGATTGGCGGGACACGAGTATTATTGTTTCCTGGATGGATATTCAGGATATAACCAAATCCCAATCGCTCCCGAGGACCAAGATAAGACTACCTTCACCTGTCCCTTTGGAACATTTGCTTACCGAAGGATGCCCTTCGGTCTATGCAATGCTCCAGCAACGTTTCAACGTTGCATGTTGAGCCTGTTCTCGGACATGGTGGAGAAATTTTTAGAAATTTTTATGGATGATTTTTCGATCTATGGGGATTCCTTTGAGCAATGCTTGTACCATCTGAAGCTGGTTTTACAACGATGTATGGAGAAGAATTTGACACTTAACTGGGAAAAGTGTCATTTCATGGTCAAGCAAGGAATCGTACTTGGGCACAAGGTATCAAGCATAGGAATCGAGGTAGACAAGTCCAAAGTGGAAGTCGTAACGAAGCTCACTGAACCGACGTGCTTAAAAGACATTAGATCATTTTTAGGGCACGCCGGTTTCTATAGGCGATTTATTCAAGGGTTTAGCAACATTGCAAGACCCTTGACAAATCTCTTAGGAAAGGATGTACCCTTCATCTTTGATGAAGAATGTCGAAAATCATGGAGAGAGCTTAAGAATAGACTTGTCTCAGCACCGATCATCTCTGCACCAGATTGGACCAAGCCGTTTGAGATTATGTGCGACGCCTCTGACTTTGCTATAGGCGCTGTTTTAGGGCAGCGTATTGATAATAGGCAACACGTAATCTATTATGCTAGCAGAACGCTGAATGATGCCCAACTCAATTATACAACTACTGAAAAGGAATTTTTAGTAGTTGTCTTTGCGTTGGAGAAATTCCGTCAATATCTGCTAGGGTCCAGAACGGTAGTTTTCACTGATCACTCCGCCCTAAAATACTTGATGCAAAAGAAGGATGCTAAGGCAAGACTGATTAGATGGATACTTCTTTTGCAAGAGTTTGATTTGGAGATTAAAGATAAAAAGGGCGTTGAGAACGTGGTAGCAGATCATTTGTCGAGAATCCCGAATGCACCTAAAGAGAGAATACCGATTAACGATGATTTTCCTGACGAGCATATTTTTGAGATATGTGGAGAGCCCTGGTATGCTGATATAGTGTACTACCTTGCTACCAGGCAAATACCTTCTCATTGGTCAGGACAAGAAAAACACTGTTTTCTGCGCCAAATGCGGTTCTTCTTTTCGGATGAACCGTATTTATTCAAATACTGTCCTGACCAAATCATACGTAGATGCCTTCCGAAGGATGAACATCAGAGCGTTTTGACATTCTGTCACAAGTTAGCTTGCGGTGGACATTTTGGTCCACAGAAAACTGCTGAGAAAGTGCTCCAGAGTGGATTCTACTGGCCCACTCTCTTTAAGGATGCATATAATTTCTGCAAGCTTTGTGACAAGTGTCAAATGACGGGTCGTATCACACAAAGAGACATGATGCCCCTCACACCCATCTTGGAAGTCGAAATTTTCGACCTCTGTGGCATCGATTTTATGGGACCCTTTCCTCTGTCCTATGGTAACCAATACATTTTGGTAGCCGTAGATTATGTTTCCAAATGGGCTGAAGCTATTCCAACACGGACAAATGACAACCATGTTGTCATTAAGTTTTTAAGAGAAAACATCATCTCTCGCTTCGGAGCCCCCCGTGCGATAATAAGCGATAATGGGAGTCATTTTGCAATAGGGCTTTTGAAGCCCTGATGCGCAAGTATTCTATCACTCACAAATTATCCACGGCTTACCATTCTCAAACCAATGGGCAAGTTGAAGTAACGAATAGACAAATAAAACTCATTCTGGAGAAAACTGTAGGACAGAACCGTAAGGATTGGTCCATCAAACTCATTGATGCCTTATGGGCATACAGGACCGCTTACAAGACTGTCCTCGGTATGTCTCCATATCGAGTTATTTTTGGAAAACCTTGTCACTTGCCCGTTGAACTAGAACACCGAGCTATGTGGGCTTTAAAGCAGCTGAATTTAGATTTTGATAAAGCTGGTGTTCTAAGGAAGTTGCAGCTATCCGAGCTTGAAGAGTTAAGAAATGAAGTATACGACAACGCTCGGATCACGAAACACAGAACCAAGCTTTTTCACGATAAGTCTATTCACCGGAAAATTTTTGTCGTAGGACAAAAGGTTCTGTTATACAATTCAAGACTCCACCTTTTCCCTGGTAAGTTGAGAACCAGGTGGTCAGGGCCTTTCATTGTTCACAAAGTCTTTTCCCACGGTGCAATCGAGATTCTTGACCCATATAATGGCAACACATTCACTGTGAACGGTCAACGTCTTAAGCCATTTCTTACCACGGAAGTCATGTCACACGAAGTTCACGAATTGGGTCTTTGCGACCCAGTTTATTTGTGACCACTCCATCTGTATAATTCCCCGTGCATTTTTCCTGCATATCATTTTGGGATCACACTTGTAAATAATTTTCCATTTTTTGTAAATAATAAATAAAAAAATAAAAAGAAAAAAAATTAGGGATTTTTGTGCTTATAAAAGTTTCACATTCCTAGGATTTTCTCTTCCCTAGGATTCCATGCATTTTCACACTCCTTTGACCTAGGGTTGTAATTATATCTTTGACCTAGGGATAAATTTGGAAATCCCATTTTCACTCCTCCCTATAAATACTCTCCTCACCTACTTTTCTCCCTCAAACGCAGAATCCCTTCAGATCTAAACTTATTCTTCCAAAGCCAACCTCTGCCGATTTTCTCTTCACCAGATCCTTCAGATCTGCCGCAAAAATCCCTGTCTTGCCGAAATTCCACCACACTCCGGCCATCTCAGGTGCCCAGAAAAATTTTGGTCGGCTGATTTCCTCTGTTGGTGGCAGATCCAGAGCAACTCTTTTAAACTCTGTCCCAAGTGCCTTCTGCACTACTGTTTTGAATTTTCCCCTACGATCTCCGGGGGTGGTTTGCAATTTTCTCTCTCAAAATCCTTTGCTTTATAATTCATTAGCATATATGGCACCAAATTTGTATGTGGAGAGGGATTTTTCAGTTCTTATGAATGAAAGTGGGGGATATGGGCACATTTTTGTGGATAGAATACGTTCATGGAGTTGGTACTCTTTAGTTTATGATAACAGTGACCACAATGCATACTATTGCCCTGAGCTTGTCACTACATTTTACAATGCAATTGATCATGCATCTGTGCACCATAACACGTACCAATTTGTATCTCACATGCCATTTGGTGACATCTTTGTCACCATTTCACTTATTGCTGAATGCACTCATGTTCCCAGTTATCCCCACCATACCGATCCCTTGCCGTTGATAGATTATATGCCAATCATGGGTGTCCGCTGCACAATTCAGGATCGTGGGCTCAAAGCCAACACGACCTTTCGAAATGTTCATTGCATTGGACGCTGGGTCCAACGCAATATTTTTGGAATTGAGCACCAATCTTCCTTTAACAGACCCGTATTACAGGTAATTCATGATTTAATGACACACAACCACACGGTCTGTTTGAATAGGGCCATCTTCCGTGCCATTCTTGATAATTCCTCCCGCACTCGGGGTGCGAAGCATTCCCATGCCATATTAATCACACGTCTGTATAAACATTTCCTATCAGACGCTGTCTTTAATTCATTTGACCAAGTGTCTGTTACTGTAGAGAGGCCCACAAGCTCGTATAATGGCTGCTTGCACGCACTTTGGACACCTATTGCTCAGCCTGAAAATGAACCTGTGGAGCTTGATTCGGAGGAGAGTTTAGAAGAAATTGATGAGCCCCAATTTTGGAGGCAGGAACTGTTGACTGATTTTTCCTGCACACAAAAATTAGAATATTAGATTAAGAATAGATCGTGCGAGGAATCAGTTCTAATCCGCGGTAGCAGGGCTATGCGGGTCGTGATCCTCAAGGAGGGACTGCGATGGAAGCGTTAAGCAAGTTATACTCTAAAGCTTTTATTTTTATTAGTTAAATGGTGGTATTTACAATGGGTGGTATTTACAATGGATGGAAGAAAAGAATTGCGGAAGATGTGGATTTAATCTACAAAAAAGGAAAGAAAAGAAACAAAAAGAAAAGAAAACTTACTTGATATTGGTTGAAGAAAGAACGTGAAAACCTTACATGTTCTACCTTGCTTAGGAGGCGTTCCACGAATAGATCATAAGATCGATCTCAATCCCTGTGCACATTATATCGTCAAGCATACTCAAGTACGAAGTGATGCGTAGCTTGGAGGAGACGTCTTCATGAACTATCGCTGGTTCTCACAGAGCTTAGTTATACGTGCTTATGGAATCCACTTGCATGTTCATCAACAACCACAAGATCACAGAGAAAAAGAAAAGAAAAACAAAATAAAAATAACACATAAGAATAAAGAACAAAAAGAAAAGTAATTACCTTTATTGCTTTAATCAATGGCAGAGAAAAGAAGATACATCGGTGTCACGCTCAATATAATCCTCTCTCTCTCTTGAAAATAAAAAGAAAAGAAACCCTAATTTACAAAAGAAAACTAGAAGAAACCCTAATTTTGGCCCTTTGCTCTTCTCTGGACGCTGGCCCCTCTTTACGTTGCACTGCAGGAGATATTTATAGATGCAGAAGGCTACAGAGTCCCGGACGAATCTGCCCACGAAATTTGGGATCAGGATCTTATCAAAGTGCCGCGGATTTGCGGCGGTTCCGCGGCACTTTTGTGGCTTCTGGCCACGCGCTTTGGCGCGTGGCCTCTCCTGGTCCGTCCATGTGGGCGCCTGCTTCTAGAATTGTAATCCTGGCCTTTTAAATCTGGATTTTCGAGGTAACTTGGTAATCAAGTTACCCTTAATCCAGATTTCTTCAAATCTTCCTCCCACGAATTTTCTTCTTATCTTGGCCTTTTATTCTCATCCTGCAGGTGTTTAGGGTTGGATAGAAGTCTATCCTTCCCTAATCTCTGATATTTGCAACTTTCAGCCCTTGTATTTGCATTTTGACTCTTTGTATTTGCGCTTTTTCACCTGGGCTTCAAACATGGGCTTGGATCTGGGCTTTTGGGCTCTTTAGGCTTTATTTATTGTTAACATAACAATTCGAGGCCTGCACACAATAAATAATAAAATATTAATAATTGTGCAGAATTAAATGAATAAATATGAAAATGTGATGGTAAATATGATGATAAAAATGCACTTTTGACTACCAATCACACCCCCACACTTATCTTTTTGCTCGTCCTCGAGTAAAAACAAAGAAAAAGTAAAAGTTAATCTAACCTAACTCACTTTCGTAGGAATCACGGTTGCACTTAGCACGTGCAACAAGCCGTTAAACCTCTAGGTTACCCTAGAGGACGAGTGTTGTCTCGTGAGGGTTTTCAGCGGATTGCACCCACAAAATCCATAAAAAGGAAAATATTTGAATTATTATTGAAGAGACTAAGTAGTCTATAAGTTTTAGGATCCTCATTTTTATTCATTCTTCAAACCTAGTCTTTATAAAGTCAATTGTTATTCATTTTAGGTAAGGATTAAAATTGAATTTCTAATATAGTCTTTTTCGTTACCAAAAGTCATATGCATCCTTATGTTTTTACTAGGAATTCCTTAACTTGGACTCTCATGCCTCTTTATTATTTTTATAACTTCATCTAATTTTCTTTCGTGTAAGTATCAAGGCTTCTTGAGGCCCTAATACCTAACTAATTGATTATTAGATGTGTTAATATAATTTTTTTTTTTTTTGCATGTATAACTCATCTAATTTTCTTTCGTATAAGCATCAAGGCTTCTTGAGGCCCTCATACCTAACTAATGATTATTAGATGTGTTAATACATATATTATATTTCTTAGTCTTCTTAGGCTTTCTAATCCACCCATGTAACGAACTTAAAGTCGATGACTCCCAAACCGGTTGGCTTTAGGGCACCAGGTGAGAAAACACCCCGCGGACTCAAATTCGAGTGAACTAGGCCCCAAAACTAAGGACTTTATTTTATTTACTCACCTTTAGGCATGAATACTTATGCTTCTTGAGGCACATGTATCAGCTTAATTGGTGATTTTTTTTCTTCTTTTTTTTTTCTTTTTTCTTTATGAGGCACAAGGTCTTTGTCTTAGAATCCTAGATATGCATTTGGTATGCACATTTCATTAAGGTAAAAATCAAGACTAATTATTTATTCAATTTCTCTCCTATACCTAAAAATTAAACAATTTATTTATTTTGACCAAGTTTTTAGAAATCCTAATCATGATTTTCCTAATCCTTAAAACTAACTTAGATTTCTTTCAAAAAAATAAGTCAAAATATTTCCTTTTTATAACTTTTTTTTAATTTTTTTTTAATTTTTTTAGTTTTTACCTATGTTAGTATGTTAGTAAAACCCACCCCCACACTTATCTCATGCATTGTCCTCAATGTATGAATGAATGCATATATGCATGAAACAGAACAAGGGAAGGCAGAAAATTACCTTAGGGGGTGGTTCCGGTGGTGGTCTAATTGGTCCACGAAATGCGGCCCAATCAAGATAACATAATAATTGGTGGAACCCACCAGAAATCTTCCTTACATAACCCATTAAAATATATGTATAATCATTTTTTAGTATTTCCACCCCATCAAATTTCCAAATTTCATAATAAATTTCAGAATTAATTGTCTCAACCTCCTTGTCCCAAAATGGAGTATGAAAAGATGGAATTATTGACTTGGACAATATAGGTGCGGGAACGAATACCGACTCAGGGAAGAAGCTCAAATCAAGTAAGGGCTCAGGAGTCGGGCTAGGTTCAAGAATTGGGTCCAAGTCAAGAAATTGAAACTCAAGTCCACAATCTTCTTCCCACAATGGAATGTGACCTAATATGGATGATATCTCTTTACTTCCAATATTAAGGAATTCTAGCTCATCGCCATACAATTCTTCAAAACTAAGGTCAACATCGTCCGTCAGAATTGTACAATCAATTTCAGAAGTAAAGAGATTGTGAGAATCTAGGTCAAGTTCAATATGATCATCTAAAATGGGTGATTCAATTTCATAATGAATTGGAATAGGATCCAATGTTGACTCGGGAAAAGTGAAATCAGGTGGAGACACTGGAGTCATTATTGGATCAGGAAATAAAATTGAATCATCAAGTGGAAGATCATGATCATATTCAAAGCTCAAGTTCTAATTCAGGAAAGGAAAAACTTGCCAAGTTATCAAGAATTGGAGTTTCGGCAAGTTCACATGATGGTACTGAATTAGAATCTTGTTGTCCACAGCAACTTGGTTCGTCGGCTCTAAGTGAGTGGTCAATGAAAGCAGAAACGGCCGAACTGTGAGCATGTAAAGCTTGAACCATCAAATCTATGTCATGATCACGGGCTAATTGAGCCTCAGTCATGGCAGCTAGCATCTCTTTATAGTCGATAGGATCATCTTGTTCTGATTGGTCTTGAAAAGATGAAGTGTCATCATGATGAAATTGTGAGTCGGTGGACTCACGCATCATCCTATCTAAGATTGATGGTGATTGTTGCTTGGACTTATGCATACTTATCATTTCCCCAATAGATGGTAGTCTATTATGAATTGGTGGATCTAAGTATAAATCATTGAAAGAATGTGGACTAGATGGATATGGAGGACAATTTGGTTGAGAATTAGACTCGGGGGACTCGAAACCCCATGAACTCTGTGACGAGTTGAAATTATTATGGAAATTATAGTCATAAGATGGGGGGTGTGGGTTATATTCATTCGGATAAGACCATTCCGGCACACTAGATTGGTCAAAGTTAGGGTATGCCGGGTTGGTAATATCCGAATAATAGTTAGGGGTGTAATATGGATTAAAATTGAAATTATTCTTATATGCCATATCACACCAACACAAACACAACAAACAAAAAGAAAAATTCTAACCTAAGTTAGGGTAGACCTATGACCTAGACGACTCCTAACTGGTTAGACTGTCCACGGGAGGTAGGGTGTAGACTTTGACCACAAGTTAATCAGCCAGGTCGGGGCAAGAGTGGTGGGAGGTTTTCCGTCAAAGACGTTCCTTAATTAAATAACCACCACACTTCGGGCTTTCGGCCCTCAATCCCCTTCCTAGACACTGATTTGGCAGGAGTCAACTTCCAACACCGTTCCCCCTTAGGATAATCTCCTAATTGAGTACAAGATGTCCCTAGGGCCAACGTCTACTAATTTTTAAGTTAGGCTTGGGTTAGTGAGTGCTCGGGATATGATTTTTGGGCTAAGGAAGGGTGATGAAATCCCCACCTTATCTTGTTAATGGGTTATGCCCTTAAGATGAATTAGTGCAAGTGTACAAGATAAATAGATAAGAATCACTCAAAGCAGAAAATCAACCAAGAGATGAATCCTATTCTACATGCAATGCGTACGTACCTTGCTCCTCCAGCACTCTTCAACAGTAAATAAAAATAATTGAAAAGACACGTGCCTAATATGCAAACGTCTAATCAAATTTTTATTTTTAATAACCAATAATTTACTGTTGAATTATTAGCAATTTACAGGTGTATCACAGAACAAAACAGAATATATCAATAAGCAGTATTTTAATTTACAGAGACCTGAAAAAAAATTCAGTGAGTAATTCACTGCAATTGCCGCGGATCCGCGGCTCTGGCCGCGTTTCCGCGGCAAAGTTGCAGGTCCTTGTGCTCTGCCTTCGAGGGCAGAGACACAGGATAGCTATATGTCCACTGCTGCGATAAGTTTCTGTTTCCTGTTCTCCAAACCTGCAAACAGAAAAGAATAAAGAATTAGTTAAAAATTAAAATTTTTTATTTTAGAGATAACTTACCGTCCCTCCCCGGCAACGGCGCCAATTTGTTGACTGATTTTTCCTGCACACAAAAATTAGAATATTAGATTAAGAATAGATCGTGCGAGGAATCAGTTCTAATCCGCGGTAGCAGGGCTATGCGGGTCGTGATCCTCAAGGAGGGACTGCGATGGAAGCGTTAAGCAAGTTATACTCTAAAGCTTTTATTTTTATTAGTTAAATGGTGGTATTTACAATGGGTGGTATTTACAATGGATGGAAGAAAAGAATTGCGGAAGATGTGGATTTAATCTACAAAAAAGGAAAGAAAAGAAACAAAAAGAAAAGAAAACTTACTTGATATTGGTTGAAGAAAGAACGTGAAAACCTTACATGTTCTACCTTGCTTAGGAGGCGTTCCACGAATAGATCATAAGATCGATCTCAATCCCTGTGCACATTATATCGTCAAGCATACTCAAGTACGAAGTGATGCGTAGCTTGGAGGAGACGTCTTCATGAACTATCGCTGGTTCTCACAGAGCTTAGTTATACGTGCTTATGGAATCCACTTGCATGTTCATCAACAACCACAAGATCACAGAGAAAAAGAAAAGAAAAACAAAATAAAAATAACACATAAGAATAAAGAACAAAAGAAAAGTAATTACCTTTATTGCTTTAATCAATGGCAGAGAAAAGAAGATACATCGGTGTCACGCTCAATATAATCCTCTCTCTCTCTTGAAAATAAAAAGAAAAGAAACCCTAATTTACAAAAGAAAACCTAGAAGAAACCCTAATTTTGGCCCTTTGCTCTTCTCTGGACGCTGGCCCCTCTTTACGTTGCACTGCAGGAGATATTTATAGATGCAGAAGGCTACAGAGTCCCGGACGAATCTGCCCACGAAATTTGGGATCAGGATCTTATCAAAGTGCCGCGGATTTGCGGCGGTTCCGCGGCACTTTTGTGGCTTCTGGCCACGCGCTTTGGCGCGTGGCCTCTCCTGGTCCGTCCATGTGGGCGCCTGCTTCTAGAATTGTAATCCTGGCCTTTTAAATCTGGATTTTCGAGGTAACTTGGTAATCAAGTTACCCTTAATCCAGATTTCTTCAAATCTTCCTCCCACGAATTTTCTTCTTATCTTGGCCTTTTATTCTCATCCTGCAGGTGTTTAGGGTTGGATAGAAGTCTATCCTTCCCTAATCTCTGATATTTGCAACTTTCAGCCCTTGTATTTGCATTTTGACTCTTTGTATTTGCGCTTTTTCACCTGGGCTTCAAACATGGGCTTGGATCTGGGATTTTGGGCTCTTTAGGCTTTATTTATTGTTAACATAACAATTCGAGGCCTGCACACAATAAATAATAAAATATTAATAATTGTGCAGAATTAAATGAATAAATATGAAAATGTGATGGTAAATATGATGATAAAAATGCACTTTTGACTACCAATCAGGAACCCCCCACTGATTCACGAGCCTTCATGTCCACTATCTGGAAGGGCATGAAGAAGATTTTCAAGGGGCAGGTTCGGCTTAGGAAGAGGGTTGAGGAGCAATCCTCTCGCCTAGGTCGCATGGAGGCCGCGTTGAGGAGATCACAGTCGGCTGGACCTAGCACCACCGCGGGTTCAAAACGAGAAAGGGAGTAGTTTTGTCCTTTACTATTTCATGCATCATTTCATATCGCATACATTGAGGACAATGCATGAGATAGGTATGGGGGGGTAGATGTGACATAGGATTTTTCATTTTCTTTTTAGGCTTTTTATTTTTAGGATTTTCATTTTCTTTTTAGGTTTTTTACTTTTCTTTGTAGATTTTCTATTTTTCTTGTTAGATTTATTTTCTTTTAGAAAAATAAAAAATATATATATAAAAAAACTTTTTGAAATAAGAGACAAAGTTTTGATCTATTTTTAAGAAAATTAAGATGTATCTTAGAAATTAAGAAAGCCTTAATTATGACATCTTAACATAGTTGAAATAATAGATCTTGTTTGAAATTATAGGCTAAGTAAGTAAAATTGGGGAGATATTTTTATCTTGAATTATTGCCTTAGATAGTAAACACTTCACACTAACACAATTTTTGGGATGGAAACAAAGACCTAAAATGCCATAAAATAAAAAAAAAAGAATAAAACATCACTTATTAAGCTGGATAACTATGCCTCAAGAAGTATGGTTATTCACGCCTAACGGTGAAAAACATCACTCATTAAGCTGGAGAATTATGCCTCAAGAGCATAATTATTCACGCCTAACGGTGATCAAAAAGAATAATCCCCCTTAGTTTTGTGGCCTTTTTCACTCGAGTCCTTTAAACCCGAGGGATGTTTTCTCATCTGGTGCCCTAGAACCATCTGGTTTGGGAGTCATCGGTTATAGGCTCGCTACATGGGTGAACTAGAAAGCCTAAGAAAACTAAGGGAAGAAGAAAAAAAAAGAGAATAAATAAATGGCTTTATGGTTAGAGTTGAAATCCCAGAAATTTTCACTGAGCACGGTGTGCATACTATCTAGGTTTTATGAAAGATAATGTATTCAATCCAATTTTGAATTCTTACCTTAATTGAAGACAAGATCTTGCATGGAGACTAAGTTTAAGAAAGAATGATTATAGGTGGACTTATGACCTTAGATCACTTATATTTTTGCAAAATAGTTCGAAAACATGTCTCTCTTTCAAAATGCATTTTCAAAACACTAACATTTGTTTTCTTTTTTATGGATTTTGTGGGTGCAATCCGCTGAAAACCCTCAGGAGACAACACTCCTCCTCTAGGGTAACCTAGAGGTTTAACGGCTTGTTGCACGTGCTCAGTGCAATCGTGTCACCTATGAAAGTGGTGTAATAAATTAGTTAAGATTTTATTTTTCTTTCTTTGTCTTTCTTTTTGCTCGAGGACGAGCAAAAGCTAGGTATGGGGGTGTGATTGTTCTACATATTTACATATTTTACCACTTCCATACTATGCATTTTGTAAATAAAATGTGATTTCTTACCCATTTTCTCTCTATTTTTACAGGTCCACAACTTAAAAGAGAAAAAGCCCATTAATCACTTTAATTAGCAATAATTAAAGTGATTAAATCCATAATCCCAAAAGAGCCAAGATTTAAATTTGGATTCAGTTGAGATCCGCGCGCCCACTGAAGATTCCAGAAGGCCACGTGGATAACCACCTAACTACCAGATCGTAACAGAAAATCTGGGCTCAACGGCCCAGATTTTGCCGCCAAAACGGGGATTTTCCCGCGCATCTGCGGCCGTTTGGAGGCCGTTGGAGCCCGGATTTTGTGGTAATGGCCAGGACTCTCGAAGCTTCTCAGGGATGGCTATAAATAGAGGACCAAGGTCTGTGCGTGAAAAAGAGAGAAGAGAGAGAAGAAAATAGGGGAAAATTCTTGTATTTTTGTTTTCTCCTAGGTTTTTAGACTTCATCTTCTTCCTCCTAGAGATCTTGACAAAGTGAGAGAGAGAGTGCTGTTTGAGAGCTTGTACCAAGGAAGTGACATTCTTGTGGCCAAGGATTAATCAAAAGAGCTCCATTCATCTCTTTGCAAACTCTAGTATGCTTTACTTTACCTTGCTTTAATTTCTTGCTTTGATTCTAGTTCATTGTAATTGCTTTAGATCTTTGCTTTACATAATGAATTGTGGCTTTGTTACTTGTGTAATGGAGAGCTAAACTCATATTGCATGGCTAGCTAATAACTTACCTAGCTAACTTCTATCTCTTTGGATGATTGCTTGTTTCAATACTTGCATAGTTTAAGTTTCTTTTGATTTCCAAAGAAGTATTGTTGCTTTCCCTTGGTAATGGCTTGTTAAAGACTCAATATGACTCATGTGTGCCTCGGATAGAGCCTTGTCAAGAACAAGAGCCTTTGATGAACATGAGGATGGATCACCAAAACATATGCTACTTGTATAGTAAGAACAACTTCTTTACTTCAAGCTAATTTGTAGTTATGTCTTGAATGTTCAAATGAATGTTGATTCTTCTAACTTAGCACTACTTGAGTACCAATCCTAGAGTTCATCATTGAACATCTATTTAGAGAGCCTATGATTCAATATGAGGCTTCAAGCTAACAACAAAGAGAACACTAATCTTCAAGATGGAAACAACACTTGAACAAACATGCAAGTTATCTTTAATTGCCAATGAGTCAACATGAGGCAATCTTGCAATCACCATTGAGTTTAGCAACTTAGCAATGAGGTGAAGTTAGCTAGCCATGTACCTTCTCATCTAAAAGTTTTCCAACATTTTCTTTTAGCTTGTCTTTCTTTGCAATACACTTCACTCATTCTTTTAATTTCTTTTTCATAATGCACAAATCCATCACTTCTTTTCATGTTACTTCTTGCAATTGTGTAAATACATAGAAGACATTTCGTTTTCATTTCTTCACTACATACCGTAACGCTTCTATCGCTAGCTCTCCTCGAGAATCGACCCGGTATAGCCATTGCTATAGCGGAGATTGGAAAGGGTAAATCAATCTTTAAATACATTTGTGGAGTGGACTTAGCACCAAGGTGGATTCTAACCTTCATCTCTTTGTACATATTTGTGCTAATACTCTACACATTACTTTTTCCTAATCAATTTTTGGCGCCGTTGCTGGGGAGAGCAACGGTATTTGTTTTCAAGTGAAGAATTTAAACGAATACTCTTCTCTGTTGCAGGTACAGGTTGAAGAAATAGAAAATCATGCATTGCAGAAATATATAAGTGGACCTGGGCCTCTGCTCTCGAAAGCAGAGACCAGGATCCCTCCAAATTGCCGCAAATTCTGGGATTTTGCCGCAGAAATTGCGGCAAAGAGGAGTTCACTACTGACCATTTTTCTGCAGGGCTTGCTTCTCTGCAAAATACAGCTGTTGCAATATCTGAAATCTTGTATTCTTCACCATATATCTGCTAATCAACAGTAAAAAATTGGTTGTAATTGTTAAAAAAAATGATTAGACATTTGCATACTAGGCACGTGTCTTTCAATTCCTTTACATTTACTGTTGAAGAGTGCGGGGGACAAGGTACGTAAGCATAGCATATAGACTAGGACTCACTCTTTGTTTGATTTACTTAAGCTTTGAGTGAACCTTGTTTGTTGATATCGTACACTTGCACGAATTGATTTTAAGGGCAAATCCCATAAAAAAGATAAGGTGGGAATTTTATCACCCCTTCCTTAGCCCACAAACCATTTTTCCCACGCACTCACAATCCTAAGCTTCTAAATAAAAATTGCTAGACGTTGGCCCTAGGGACATCCGGACTCACTTAGGAGATTATCCTAAGGGGGAAAAGTGTTGGAAAGTGACTTTTGTAAAATCGGTGTCTAGGAAAGGGGTTGAGGGCCGAAAGCCCGAAGGTTGTTGGTTACTTAATTAAGGAACGTCTCTGACGGAAAACCTCCCACCAACCTTACCCTTACCTGGCTGATTTGCTTATAGTCAGAGTCTACACTGAACCTCCTGTGGACGATCTACAGTTAGGAGTCGTCTAGGTCCAGAAAACCTAGAAAGCTTGGATTGATTTTTCTTTTTTCTTGATTGTTATTTTTCATTTTTCCGCCTGTGTGAAAGGTGCACGTTGATTGTGTAATTGTATGCAAGAGTGGTATCGAGATCTGAATTCTGCTAGGCTTGTAAGAACTTTTACACTGCCACATACACCACCAATCGACACAATCATGACTGCCAACGTGTCGTTGCAAGACAAGTTCTATCCTATCCGCACATCACTTCCATCTTGTATTCTCCTCCCGAACACAAATGGAAATAATTTTAAGTTAAAGCCCTAGTTCATAAACACTCTTCCACGATTCCATGGCCTTGAATCTGAGGATGCGTACTTCTTCATCCGAGAGTTTGAAGAAGTATGCCTTATGATGAGAATTTCCCAGTTAACCGAGGATGCTGTCAGACTTAGGTTTATACCTTTCGCATTGAAGGATATTGCTAAGAAGTGGCTTTATAATCTCCCAGTTAGCTCAATTTCTTCTTGGGATGATTTGTTAAGGTCTTTCTTAAAAAGTTTTATCCTATCCATAAGACAGCCCTGATGAGGAAGAATATAATGCAATTCAAACAAGAAGCCAATGAACCGTTTTGGAAGTATTTTTAGCGCTTCAAAGACCTAATAGCCCTGTGTCCCCATCACGGTATAGAAAAATGGCGCCAGTGCCAGATTATCTATGATGGGCTTGATTATCAGACTAAGACCCTCCTTGAAACCATGTGTCAAGGAGAATTCTTAAAGAAGGATGAAGATCAGGGTTGGGATCTTTTTGAGGCATTAGCTGAAAAGACAATCCAGTGGGAATCATGTACTGAGAAACCTACACCCACTACTTCCAGAACTGGTTTACACTCCATAGGATCCTCAATAGCTGCAGAAGCTAAAATCACGCAATTGATGAAGAGGATTGAATTTCTAGAGTCCAGGGAAAACTCTGCTGTTAATCAGGTCAACCCAACACCAGTGGTAAACCCGGTTGTACCTACTGCCATGATTTGAATCATCTGTTTGAGGAGTGTCCAGTTTATCAAACTCAAATGTTTCAGGAGAGTACAAATGCCACGTACACCAGACCCACTTACAATCCTTACTCCAAAACCTATAATCCAGGATGGCGAAACCATCCGAATTTTTCTTGGAGTCAGTCTGGTCCTGAGCAGCCGAGACTACCATTTCCACAACAATACCCTGCTCAGTCTCATCCACCGACTTACCACCAGAACCCCCCAAATATTCATTCTTACCAGAGTCCACCCAGATTCCAGTCATACCAAAATCCTGTGCCATACCAAGGAAATTTTCAGCCCCAGTATCAACATCATCCACCACCCAATCCTTCAGACAAGAAAATTTCTGAGTTGGAGAAAATGATAGAGACCTTATCTAAAACCCAAGCCGCAATGATGAACAATCAGCAGCAGGACATGAATAAATTGCAAATCCAAATAGGGCAGTTGGCTAATTCTCTGACTGAAAGACAAAAAGGAATGTTACCTAGCCAACCAGTACCAAATCCCAAAGCCCATTTTCCTCTGCATGAAGTTAAAGACTTGGGACCCAGCCAAAGCCAATGCCAAGCCATTCAAATCCTTAGATCTGGGAAGCATGTAGATAATAAGGTCTCAAATCAGTCTCCAAAATTGTGTCACCACCTTCTGTTCCAATACAACCCATGCAAGATAATCCTTCATCAAGCACACAACCATCCACTTCCCAGTCTAAAGGAAAAGAGAAAGTTGATGAGAAATTATATAAGCCTGTTGTCCCATTCCCAAATAGGCTTACGAATCATAAGATGAATGCTCACATGGAGAAGATAAGAGAGATATTTAACCAAGTACAAATCAATGTCCCTCTCTTAGATGCCATTCAACAAGTTCCATCTTACGCCAAGTTTCTGAAAGAAATGTGTACAAAGAAAAGAAAAGCAAATGTCCCTAAGAAAGTCTTTTTGGCTTCCAACATAAGTGAACTGCTCAATGGTCCGATCCCTGTGAAGTACAAAGATCCAGGGAGCCCTACTATTTCTTGCATCATAGGGCAGACCACCATAAATAGGGCTTTGCTAGACTTGGGCGCGAGCATCAATCTTCTCCCCTTTTCCGTATATCAGCAGTTAGGGTTAGGCAACCTTCGTCCAACCCAGATGACTATCCAATTGGCTGACCGCTCTGTAAAGATTCCCAAGGGGGAAATTACAGATGTTTTAATACGGGTCGGGGAATTCATTTACCCCGTGGATTTTGTTGTTTTAGAAACACAACCTGTACAAAATCACAGAGCGCAAACACCCGTCATTCTCGGACGTCCTTTCTTAGCCACTGCGAATGCGATAATCAATTGTAGAAATGGATCAATGCGGCTGACGTTCGGAGATATGACGAAAGAGGTTAATGTCTTCCATCTGGGGAAGCAGCCAGGGATGTGAGCAATGAGTCTTTTGATGTGAACTTAATTGAGGGATTTACCAGTGAACATGTGGAGGAGGTGGAGTATGAGTCTGAAGAAGAGTTTGAGTTGGAGTTGGATGACCTAACTCTGGATCAGATTGTTGGATCAAATGTTGAACGGACCACTAATTCCACACCTATTCTTCCCTTGCACCATGAACAACCAATAATAGATCCTGTCCCTTCTTCTGAGCTTAAGGCTCTTCCCAACCATCTCAAGTACAAATACTTGGATGAGGAGGAATCTTTTCCTGTAATAATTGCATCCAATCTTACTGAGCAACAAGAAGAGGACCTTCTGACTGTGTTAAGGGAAAATAGAGAAGCCATTGGTTGGACCATGGCTGATATCAAAGGGATTAGTCCTTCCATTGTCCAACACAGAATTCATCTGACAGAAGATGCTAAGCCGAAAAGAGACCCACAGCGCAGACTTAACCCCATTATGCAAGAAGCTGTTAGATCTGAGATATTGAAACTATTGGACAATGGGATTATCTATCCCATATCTGATAGTCAATGGGTAAGTCCAGTTCACGCTGTGCCTAAGAAAGCTGGATTTACTGTGGTGGAGAATGAGAATAAAGAATTGATACAAACACGTCTTCCAACGAAGATTCGAGTTTGTATTGATTACAGGAAGTTAAACACCGCCACACGTAAGGACCACTTTCCACTTTCATTCATCGATCAAATGTTGGAGAGATTGGCGGGACACGAGTATTATTATTTCCTGGATGGATATTCAGGATATAACCAAATCCCAATCGCTCCCGAGGACCAAGATAAGACTACCTTCACCTGTCCCTTTGGAACATTTGCTTACCGAAGGATGCCCTTCGGTCTATGCAATGCTCCAGCAACGTTTCAACGTTGCATGTTGAGCCTGTTCTCGGACATGGTGGAGAAATTTTTGGAAATTTTTATGGATGATTTTTCGATCTATGGGGATTCCTTTGAGCAATGCTTGTACCATCTGAAGCTGGTTTTACAACGATGTATGGAGAAGAATTTGACACTTAACTGGGAAAAGTGTCATTTCATGGTCAAGCAAGGAATCGTACTTGGGCACAAGGTATCAAGCATAGGAATCGAGGTAGACAAGTCCAAAGTGGAAGTCGTAACGAAGCTCACTGAACCGACGTGCTTAAAAGACATTAGATCATTTTTAGGGCACGCCGGTTTCTATAGGCGATTTATTCAAGGTTTAGCAACATTGCAAGACCCTTGAAAAATCTCTTAGGAAAGGATGTACCCTTAATCTTTGATGAAGAATGTCGAAAATCATGGAGAGAGCTTAAGAATAGACTTGTCTCAGCACCGATCATCTCTGCACCAGATTGGACCAAGCCGTTTGAGATTATGTGTGACGCCTCTAACTTTGCTATAGGCGCTGTTTTAGGGCAGCGTATTAATAATAGGCAACACGCAATCTATTATGCTAGCAGAACGCTGAATGATGCCCAACTCAATTATACAACTACTGAAAGAAATTTTTAGCAGTTGTCTTTGCGTTGGAGAAATTCCGTCAATATCTGCTAGGGTCCAGAACGGTAGTTTTCACTGATCACTCCGCCCTAAAATACTTGATGCAAAAGAAGGATGCTAAGGCAAGACTGATTAGATGGATACTTCTTTTGCAAGAGTTTGATTGGAGATTAAAGATAAAAAGGGCGTTGAGAACGTGGTAGCAGATCATTTGTCGAGAATCCCGAATGCACCTAAAGAGAGAATACCGATTAACGATGATTTTCCTGACGAGCATATTTTTGAGATATGTGGAGAGCCCTGGTATGCTGATATAGTGAACTACCTTGCTACCAGGCAAATACCTTCTCATTGGTCAGGACAAGAAAAACCGTTTTCTGCGCCAAATGCGGTTCTTCTTTTGGGATGAACCGTATTTATTCAAATACTGTCCTGACCAAATCATACGTAGATGCCTTCCGGAGGATGAACATCAGAGCGTTTTGACATTCTGTCACAAGTTAGCTTGCGGTGGACATTTTGGTCCACGGAAAACTGCTGAGAAAGTGCTCCAGAGTGGATTCTACTGGCCCACTGTCTTTAAGGATGCATATAATTTCTGCAAGCTTTGTGACAAGTGTCAAATGACGGGTCGTATCACACAAAGAGACATGATGCCCCTCACACCCATCTTGGAAGTCGAAATTTCGACCTCTGGGGCATCGATTTTATGGGACCCTTTCCTCTGTCCTACGGTAACCAATACATTTTGGTAGCCGTAGATTATGTTTCCAAATGGGCTGAAGCTATTCCAACACGGACAAATGACAACCATGTTGTCATTAAGTTTTTAAGAGAAAACATTATCTCTCGCTTTGAAGTCAAAACCTCTAATGTGATTAATTTCGTCAAACACCATGTCATCCATCGATTTGATGTCCCTAGGCGGATCATCCATGATAATGGTCCCAATTCATAAGCCAAGTATTCTATCGGTTTTGCGATAAATACCGAATCCAGAATGAGGCTTCAACTGCCTATAATCCCGCCGCTAATGGCTTGGCGGAAGCATTCAACAAAACAATCATCAAATTACTCAAGAAGTTCGTCTCCTCGAATAAGGGAGATTGGGACGAAAAGCTTGGTGAATGTCTTTGGGCCTACCGAACCACGGTTCGGACCCCGACAGGCAATACGCCTTTTTTCTCTGGTGTACGGGTACGAGGTAGTCATCCCGTTAGAAATCCAAATGCTGTCATTGCGAGTCACTTTAACGACTAAAATCACATCAGAAGACAATGATCGGTTGCGTCTTCAAGAGCTCGAAGCCCTAGATGAGAAATGACTACAAGCTCAGCAACACATCGAGTTGTATCAAGCTCGAATCTCAAAAGCCTTCAATAAGAAGGTCAAACAGAGAATCTTCCAGAAGGGGGATTTGATTTTGGCCGTCAGACGACCGATGATTATGACGCACAAGACCAAAGGCAAATTTCAGCCTAAATGGGAAGGACCGTTTGTAATAGAAACAGTCTATTCAAATAGAGCATACCATCTTATGACTTCAGACGGCGACTTACTCATGATGCCGATCAATGGCAAGTTCTTAAAGAAGTATTATCCTTGATTAAGGATCCTTCTTATGATCAAGTTAACACCTTACCTCTGATCAAGACCTCCATATCCAAGGTACATGCAAAGATAGCCTTTCTCTTCCTCCAAGCGAGATCATACAACCATAAACCAGTGGGAACCTGATCATACACTGGTTCTCCCAAAGGAGAATCAATCTTACGCATGCGCTAACCAAATGATTCAATATCCTTAACGATTAAGGATAGAGGAAATGTTGGCCTTTAAACCCAACATAAGTCCTCGACAACTCATCATGCTGAGGGGAATAGCATGGCTAGCCCGACTCAAACGGTAGTTGGTAAAGGCATATCAAACCCGTTGACAGCTGGGGATTTGCTAAAAATCCCAAGGGTCCTGTTCCCATTTGATTCCCTCTCTAAAATCACTTACCAATTCTCATCCATAGAATGGTAAGACCGCATATACATTTCCCTGTTATGTTAACATTAAACCTATGACAGTGATTTCCTCGTTTCTCCCCGTGAAAACGAGACCTTTTCCCAAATTCCATCAAACTTTTGAGCTTGGCGGCTTCTCAACCAGTTATGTCATTGCGACCTCTGAACTGGCAGATAGCCAAGTCTCAATTTCGAGCTTGTTGACATTTACAAAAGATAAGTCTCAACCCTGAGCCTGTTGACATTTACAAAAGACAGGTCTCGATACTTGTTGACATTTACAAAAGACAAGTATCACCAACCTTGAGCTTGGTGGCTTCTCAACCAGTTATGTCATCGCGACCTCTGAACTGGCAGATAGCCAAGTCTCAATTTCGAGCTTGTTGACATTTACAAAAGACAAGTCTCACCCTGAGCTTGTTAACATTTACAAAAGACAGGTCTCACCTATACTTGTTGACATTTACAAAAGACAAGTATTACCCTTTTAGCCCCATAAAGGCTAATCTTGAGCTTGGTGGCTTCTCAACCAGTTATGTCATTGCGACCTCTGAACTGGCAGATAGCCAAGTCTCAATTTCGAGCCTGTTGACATTTACAAAAGACAGGTCTCGATACTTGTTGACATTTACAAAAGACAAGTATCACCAACCTTGAGCTTGGTGGCTTCTCAACCAGTTATGTCATCGCGATCTCTGAACTGACAGATAGCCAAGTCTCAATTTTGAGCTTGTTGACATTTACAAAAGACAAGTCTCAACCCTGAGCCTGTCGACATTTACAAAAGACAGGTCTCACTTATACTTGTTGACATTTACAAAAGACAAGTATTACCCTTTTAGCCTCATAAAGGCTAATCTTGAGCTTGGTGGCTTCTCACCAGTTTTGTCATTGCGACTTCTGAACTGGCAGATAGCCAAGTCTCAATTTTGAGCCTGTTGACATTTACAAAAGACATGTCTCGATACTTGTTGACATTTACAAAAGACAAGCATCACCACCTTGAGCTTGGTTCTCAACCAGTTATGTCATCGCGACCTCTGAACTGACAGATAGCCAAGTCTCAATTTTGAGCTTGTTGACATTTACAAAAGACAAGTCTCAACCCTGAGCCTGTTGACATTTACAAAAGACAGGTCTCACTTATACTTGTTGACATTTACAAAAGACAAGTATTACCCTTTTAGCCCCATAAAGGCTAATTTGAGCTTGGTGGCTTCTCAACCAATTATGTCATTGCGACCTCTGAACTGACAGATAGCCAAATCTCAATTTTGAGCTTGTTGACATTTACAAAAGACAAGTCTCAACCCTGAGCCTGTTGACATTTACAAAAGACAGGTCTCACTTATACTTGTTGACATTTACAAAAGACAAGTATTACCCTTTTAGCCCCATAAAGGCTAATCTTGAGCTTGGTGGCTTCTCAACCGGTCACGTCAGTGCGACCTCTGAACCGACAGATAGCCAAGTCTCATTATTCAATCCAGCAAGGACTATGTTCTTAAGTGGCTGCAATACAACTTGAAAACGACAATTCAGCAGATAAAACAAGTTGGAGATTCGACAGGGAGTCAAAACAAAATTACTTTTATTGATTCCAAAAAGGAAGGGATACATGGAGGCACATATATTACAAGCTACAAGCGTACGTCATAAGATCTGATCCGTTCTTCAAGAAAGGCCAGCCTTGTCTTCTTATCATCAGCAGCCCGGACAAGCACCTGTGACCTTAGCTCAGCCTCATTAAAATTCACCGTCTGGGCCAAGCGAGCCTCGGCCTCGGCCAAGGTTGCCCTCTGAGCTAACCCTTGCCACGAGAGTTCGTCACTCTGAGCTTTAAGCTGCTTAAGCCACGCAGTCTCTTCAAGACGCACTGGTTCAGCCTTGGATAAGAGAAGATTTCCCTTCCTGATCATCTCCTTGGCCTTCTCGATTTTGTCTTCAGCGTCAAGAAGAGCACTGTTAGAAGCATCTATGGCGTCCCCAAGCTCTACTTGCCTTGTCTCCAAGGATTCAAGTCTGAAGAAATGGCCTTAGCGGCTTCTGAGCAGCAAGATGGGCTTCATGCATTTGAGCGATAAGGTGCACAAGCTGCTCATCAACCGAAGACTCCAGATCCGAACAACTGAGACGGCGCCATTTTTCTACATCCCTCTCAAATTAGTCTACCAGAAGTTCTAATGCAGCGGCCTGGTTATCCCCTCCAAAGTCCCGGATACTCTCAATACTGCGGGAGAGGACCACCTTTAAGTAGAAAACGACATAGTAGAGCCTTTCAAGACCAGATCAATGGATCGCTTCAAGCCCTTATAAAAGCTGTCGACTATTTCAGTTACAAATTCATTTTCAGCCTCAGCCACTCCTGGCAGACGGGCAGCCTCAGAAGATTCCACCGGCCTTGTTGACATTACCGTGAAAGGAACAGCAGGAACACTGGCTGCAGCAGCATGGCAGGTCATCGGTGATCTTGGCGGAGTCCTCATTGAAACCAGTACACTAGCCACAATCGAGGCAGGACTAGTGACCATTTCCTGGACAGCAGGCTCAACCACCAGCGTTGGGAAAGTAGGACTTGTAATCACCCTCAGCTCTGCACTTGGCAAAACTGATGGCACCTCACTCGTTGATATAATTGGGAGTGAAGTTACCTCCGTGACTACCGTCCCTTCAACCTCTGTTCCTCTGGCTGGCTCAGGCCGATAAGGGGGCAGGTCACCATACAAAGCATCCAACACAGCAGCATCCGCCGCGGTCGAAGTGCTCATGTCACCCCTGGTTCCCTCAGGAAGACAGGTGAGCTCTCTTGAAGTTGACGCACCCAGAGACGGAACACCTGCAACAAGACTGTGTTTAGGCAGGGCATAACAAATAGCAAGAGTCAAAGGTCAAAATCGTACCAAAAGATAATGTCGCCTCAATCGTCTTGGCGGCTACATCATTCTCTACGGGCTCCATCGGAAAATCTTTGGCAGAGTTAACACGAATGGTCGGCCTGCCTTCGCTTGCCGAAACCTCCGTGGTCTACCCAAAGGAGCTAGAAGCTTCGGAACTTCCTTTCAAAGTCCCGGCGCCCGAAGGACCGACATCAGCCGCGTCATCTCCGGATCCTTCTGAGACGGCGAAATAGCCAGCCTCATCGCCCTTCTTATAAGTAAACAAGGGATCATAATGCTCCCATTGTTCTCCGACAACTTCAGCTCTCGGACTTCTCACCGCCTTAGTTCCTGCATCACAAAGCAAATAATGAGCTGTCTGGAACACATAAAAAGTATATTACAAGGACGAAGCTGATCTTACCTAGGTCTGGAGCGGCTTCACCAGTGGTCGGTTTACGAGCCAACAATTCAGTTGCTAATGGGGCAAGAGGAGGAAGCGCTGCAGATGGTTCGCCCTCTATAACAACTGTAGGAGCTAGGCGCCGGGGCTTCTTCACCAACTGCTTCCTACGAGATCCACCCTCCCGCTTTCGTTTGAAGTGGACGTCAGGATCCTCTTCCTCCACTTCTTCTACATCAGCACATTCTATGGGGGTCGTCCCCATCACACCAGAACCAGCTGCAGGAGTCTCGGCACCTGTCTCCGCTTCGAAGCGAGGACTTTCCGCATCCGAGGCTTCGCTGTCATCCACAGCAACGAATTCTTCTATGCCTGGGACGCGAACCCTCTTACCTTCCCTTTTCTCAGAGACCTTCCACTTTAGCAGCTGAGAAATTAACTTCACACCAGAATTGTTAACAGTGAATCCGAGGGGTGTTGTAACCCCCTGATCCTTGGCGTACGTATTCCGTATCGGTACGCGATACGACGTACAAAAATTGATTTGACCTCTGTGGTAGTCCGATTAAACTGATTTTAGTTTTAAAAATCATTTCCTAATATTTTAGATTTTTTAAGATTTTCTGGAATTTTTCTGGATTATTTTGGAAAATCTCCGTAGTCGGTGTCGACCGATACCGAGAATCGGCCTTACAATTTTCAATTCTCAAACGGGGTTGTATTTTGAGGATCCGCTTCCACCATATGTCTTAAAATTGTATTCTCTACGTTCGGGTACTTTTGGGGATTTTTCTGAATTTATCGAAAATCCGGCCAAACCGGTGTCGCCCGGTACCGGCGACACCTTCCAAGATTTTTAATTGGCAAACCGGATTGAATTTCTAGAAACCGTCTTCATCTTACGTCTCAGGATAATATTTCCTATTTTTTGTAATTTTTGGGCACCGTTCGGAACTAGTCGACTTTTGGGCCGAATTAAATAATAATTTTTAATCATTTATATTCTTTTCTTTTCTTTTTCTTTTTCTTTCCCTCTTATTCTTTCCAGCGACTTCTCTCCCAACCGCCATTCCCACCGCCTCTTCTCTCTCCCCATCATGTAAAAATCTCCCTCTCTCTCCCTCTCTCTCATTCATACAAAAATCCTCTCTCTCTCTCCTCACTCTCTTTCTCTCTCTCTCTCTCCCCCCCTCACTCTTTCTTTTTCCCTTCTCTGTTTCAGGCCCCGACCCGCGCCTGCGGCCAGAGGTGGCCGGCGCCACCACGCCGCCGGCCAAGCGCCGCCGGCCAGGGCGCCGCCCTTCTCCTCCTATTTTTCCTCCTTCTTCTTCTTCTTCTTTTTCTTCTTTCCTGTTCTCATGCTGCTTCTTCTTTCTTTTCTTTCTTTTTTCCTATTCCTTTCTCTCTCTCTCTCTCTTCCTCTTCATCTCTTTCTCTCCCTCTCCTTCTCTCTCTATGACCGTCGCTGGCGAGCTCTGACCGTCGCCGGCGACCAAGCCGCCGCCGGCCAGCAGGGCCGGCCGGCCTGCTCGCGCGGCAGCAGCAGCAAGCGCTACTGCTGCTGCTCTGTGATGAGTTATTGGGTTCGGGTGGAACCCGAACCCAATAACCCTATTGGGTTACAACGGGTTGGCTTGAAACCCGTTAACCCATAACCCTTACCCATTAATTCTAGTTGTGGGTTTGGGTCGCGGATCCAAACCCGACCCGTAACCCGTATACCCGCATCCAAATTCAATAAAGGTAATTTGTCAGAAAACCCCTTGTGACATTTCAGTAATTGCATTTGAATTATTGTTATTTGCATATTTAACCCCATTTTTATATTTTTAGCGTTTGGGTGATATCGGGAGCATACGGACTCCGATTGGGACGATTCTGGATTCGTTGCGATCGTGGGGAAGAGAGCTACCTTCCTATGGTCAGTTTGTGAGTATATTTCTTTTTGAAATTATATTTATTTCTGTTTAATACCATAGGTGATTACTTTAGTTATGCACTTGACATTATGGGTTAATAAGAACTGTATCATAGGATAGTAAACATAAACAAGAAACGAATACGGATAAAGGACCACGAGACACTGTCACTACATGGATCACTGGTATGGTTCTACAATACTGTGACAGGTACACTGATACGCGTCTGGTTACACCACACATACACGCGTACTCTATGATACGAAACTAGTGTTACTATTCCCCTGTTACCCTTACCGACCCCTAGTACACGGAACACCGTTTTCATATACATAGCAGTTACCCTGAATATCATTATTTCATGTAGGTGTCAGGTAGTTTCATGTACACGTCTCACCATGACGTAGATACTGAGATTCACGACACGATGACATGGATACTGTAGGTCACTGGACACGGTATGACATTATGCACTGATCACTGTTATTACATGCACTATTATAGAAATATGACACGGATTGTTGCTACACATAGATGTTCCACGGGTACACGGATAGACCAGTACGCGGACTACCGCATTTCATATTATTGTTACAGTTATGTCATGTTTACATAGCACTGTTACACCTGCATTTCATGGTTACATGTTTCCATCTCTCTGTTATACATGCATGCGTGGTCTTTCTATGCTTGTCATATGGATTCCTATTCATATTACATGTAGTATTGTTCCATGTTACCGTATTCATTTTATATGATTGTTTCTTGTTATGATATGGATATTCCCGTTACTGGACTTGAGAGCGGTTGATATGCTATATGTGGAATTCCACATCTATTGTTCCCGTTTCTCGTTATATTGTTCCTGTTATATTGTTCCCGTTTCCGTTATATTATTCTACGCTATCAACAGAGCTCAGGTCCAGTTATCATGTTACCCGTATCATGTACTGTATTCGTTTTTGTTACATTGTATACTTGATATATCAGATCATAAAGATAACTTGGGTATGGGGGAGACTTGATGGTTGACTAGATCATATCGGGTGGATGTTTGGATCCATTGTTTGTCCCACTGCAGGGGACGGGGTAGTGCTGGCTACCATCTGTTACTCATGAGCATCCCGTTATTGTTTAGCTCATTGAGATTCCCGTTACATGTTACAGCTCTAGCGAGCTGGTCCTGGTCTCAGCAGCCAGGGGTCTGATAAGGCCGTTGTCCCGGGTATGTACGGGATACACCCACC
>JAVJIF010021557.1:0-44246 GCA_038442645.1 Agave tequilana
CTGAAGGTAATAGGGGCTCGTGAAGACTCGCTGAAGGTCGATGAAGGTTATAGAGGCTTCGTCGGAGGTCAGTCGAGCTCGTATCTCTCTAGCCTCCTCGTCTCTCTCTCGCGCGCGATGAAATCAAGGTTGCGATAAGCCCTAATTTTTTCTCTTCTCAGGGTTGGGTTGGGTTAATGGGTTCAAACCCAAAAGAAAAAAACAAAATGAAATCTCAATTTTGGCCGATATTTGGAACCCCAAAATCGGCTGAAATTTTGGAAATTCACCGAATTTTTGGCGACATTAATCTCATTTTGAAATTCGAAATGGGGTAGCCGATTTCGTGTCAGCCACATGCATTTCCCGACATTTCGGCCGAAATTTTGAAATGTTGGCAAACATTTAGAATATTGTGTACAGGAGATGTGGGTAACATTAAAAGTCATCTCGGTCCATATTTTCCAGCAGATAATTCCGTCAAAACATTATGGCATTTTTTGCTAGTTCAAGCATAGTGTAGAGGAATCCGACGACTGCTATCAATTGGAAAATGGAAAGACTCAAGTGTTCACTCACTAGAATATTCCTTTCATATCAACTGCATTACCAATGCTATTATTTTACTAACAGATGATCAAATGAGTTCCTTCAGGCCAAATTTAACAGCAAGGCTTGCCAAGCACAACTTGGGAAACACTTGCATATTAATGATTCTAACTGTCAGTCGGAATTCTACGACACCTAAACCATCAGAACTGTTTCATGTCAACGGCATTACCAGTGCTATTATTTTTCTAACAGATGATTAAATTTTACAGCAAGGCTTGCCAAGCCACAACTTGTGAAAAACTTGCAGATTAGTGATTCTAATTGTCAGTTAGAGTTCTACGGACACCTAAACTGTTGCAAATGTTTCATTAACCATATTCCATGTGCAATATAAGACATGGGTTGTAACTATTCATTCTCTTTCAGAATGAGCAACCATTTGAAAGGCAAACTGCTGTTGTTGAGGCGTCTACTAGCGAGCACGTCAGTATCAGAAGTAGTAAGAACTTGCATGTGAAAAAAAATTCCTTATACTGAAGCTTTCTGGTCTCTCTCTATATAACTTGTAGTGCAATAAAAGCTTAAATAACCAATTTACTTGCAACTTGGCATGTTTTTCGAGTACAAGAATGGTACCTATTCATACAAGGAATTACTTGAGCTATATCCTTGTTCCAGATAGCACGGGAGTTGCGCCTGAGAGATATTGGGGGCATCATTGTGGTGGATTTTATAGATATGTCTGATGAATGTAAGTAAACAGTTTTTGTCATATCTGCCATTCACAATTCGATGCTGTCACCGATTTTATGTACTCATAGTTCTTCACCTCTAGTAGCATAGCTAGATCTCTACATTATAGTTATTATATTACCCTTTTGTACACTGTCTTCTTTAAGGTAATTGATCTTCTGATTGGTCTAGTCTCATGCATGTAGAGTCCATTGGATAAGGGCCAGAGATATGGCCCATTTACAGTGGAAAAGTTTTATTTTGTTTGACAACTCTTGACATAGTGTGAGCTTAGTTTTTCACATTTCCCTCATTGATTGAGCAGCTTAACGACAGATAATTACCTAATTAACAATTTAATATTTATAAAAAAAGGTGAGCAGTTTGACCAGTTTTACAGTGAGACTCTGACTGTTGTGACCCATATTAGAATTAAAGTCAAGAATGATGTGTAGTTTTCTAGCATAATGGGTACTGGTGAGAAATTTCCAACTTGCGAACAGTTTTGCTCATTACTTTTCCTCAACTTTGAGAAAGGGTCAGATCTAAGAAGCACGAACACGGATGTGGGACATAGGCACCGACATGTGACACGACAATTCCTTAAAAGGTAAGACACGTGGACATGCTAATGTGACACTAGAATATATAAAGAACACGTAGAAATAATATTAGAAGTGTATGCTTACATACATAGATAAACATGTTTGTGCATCCAAAAGTCCAAACATCTAATAATACAATAATATTCGATGGAAACATATATAATAAAATTCTAACCTATCATATATTTTAATGATTTTCAAAAGGTTCTAGCACTTCAACTTTCAACAGAGTAGCTCAATATGTTTCCCTTCTTATATTAAAAGATATCTTAACTTTTCATAAGCTTCATAGAAGACCAATTTTTGACATATTTTTCCACTATATTCTTTGATGCATACATGAAGCTAAATGAATATCTCAAACATGTAATTGTCAAAGAAGTGCAGAACACATATTAAAAATTGTTCAACAAATATCCTAAACTAAAAATTTAGAGCATATAATTAACGACGTGTTTATAAAGTGTCCTACAAATGTCCAAGAAGTGTCGGTGTCCGACACGGGTGTCAGAGTGTTCGATACGTGTATGAATTCATGGTAGAAGTGTCCATGCTGCATAGGGCTAGATATAGTAATCTCATATGTGGAAAATAGTCACTGTGAGCAAGTGCTGGTAAAGTTCAGCATTCATGCAGGCATTAACATGAATATATGCAACCAAATAGAGGCACCTTAAGAACAATTCACACTCTGCACATTGACAAATGGATGTGCTAGATATACAAAAGTGAAAACACATCTGAACCAAACCAGACATATGGAAAACACCCTCATCATTCACTTTCTATAATCTTTATAAACCACAACAGGTTATAGTTCTCTTTAGATTGCCATTTATGTAATCCTCAACTGATTAAAAGTCTGTAATTCCTGAAGAATAGTGTGTCTAATACCATTTTGTGAAGAAAATGCCTACATTGACAGTTGCATGTTAATTTTATAGCATTCAAAACTATCAGTGCAGTTTGCATTTCATATACCTTTTGCATCAGAAAGCTGACAATGCAATAAGGTTTTATCTATAAATTAATATATTAGTAAGACATGAATAATTTGAATGTGTTTCCATCTCTTTAATTACCATCAAGTTTACAATCTAAAATGCATCATCTAACTGAAACAAGTTAAGCTAGTTACTTGGATTCAGCTCACCTAAATTTGTTGTCAAAAGAAGTAGGAATCAAATATCAATAAATGTCGCCATGCTATTGAAAACCTCCAGCACATTGGAAGGCTGTTACCATTACACATCTTGTTTCTATAGCCTTTTACACCATTGAAAGCTTTTGGTTGGAAATGTGTAGATATCTGATGCTTTGTTATTTTCCGTGAATTGAAAAATCCTGATTCCTGATACTCTTGTTACTTAATTTTCTCTCTACCAGCTAACAAAAGGCTAGTCTATGAAGAAATTAAGAAGGCAGTTGAGAGGGATCGCTCGATGGTAAAAGTATCTGAGTTGTCTAAGCATGGGCTTATGGAAATAACCAGAAAAAGGGTATGACTTTATGGAACATATTATCATTAGAATCAGAAGTTACCTCTGCATTTGTGCTTACCTCTTGTTTTTATATGCGTTCCATGCTCTTAGAAGCACTTTTAAAGAATGAAGTACAAGAACGTTGCATGAAACTAACCCCTGATAGTTATGTTGAGATCTATGGTTATCACAATGGCATATAATGAACATGATTTAGCTAATTGTGTTTTGCAGGTTCGACCAAGTGTTACTTTCATGATCAGTGAACCATGTATATGCTGTCATGCTACAGGACGTATTGAAGCTTTAGAGACGTCATTTTCGAAGATAGAGCATGAAATTTGCCGTTTTCTTGTGAGTATAGTTTGTCCAATTCCCCCCCCCCCCCCCCACCCCCCACCCCCCCAACAAAAAAAAAAAAAAAAAAAAAAAAAAAATTATGCCTTTCAGCTTTTTTGGATTCAGTTTGTACACCTTGTTGCTATATCTTTCATAAGGTAGTGATTTATGAATCTGTAGAGGGCCAAATAAAATATTTGGCATGGCCAAATGCTTACAACTCAAATTTAACAGAATTGCAGTGAGGACATGCGTTTCAGATATTTAGATAATTCATAATTTTAATGTCAAGCAAGAAAATTGTTGAAGAACTTACATTCTTGCTGAGCATTATCCTTGGTCTGCATGGTCAAATCATCAGTGTCAGTTCTTTCTGTCCTAAGCATCTACTCATGTTGCTTACTCAAAATATGATCTTTGTTTAATTAAATTGGAACTTCGGAAGTTTGCAATCTATTTTGATATCAAGAAGTATGCTTGCTTTTGGAATTAATTTCTTCCTAAGATACAAATTAGATGTGGATAACTGAGTCATTGTTTTATTGTCTTAATCAGTTGGCTAATAGTTACCATAAATTTGCACTGTTTTACATAGCACACCTATGAGTCACCTGTAACTCTTGTATACTATGCGACATCTTAATCCTTTTTATTTCCTGAGGAATTAGTCCTATTGTTGATCTTCTGCAGCAGAGCTAAGAACACATAAAACTTTTTTACTACAATACATAATGTTGTCTAGCTTTTCATCAAATGCCACAAAGATTTAAATGTGTCAGTGTGTATCACCATCTGACACTTTCCTCATAGAATATGGGGTTTCTACGTGCCTGCATATGTGTCTGTGTGTCTTTGAGTGCTCTTGGGTGTGTATACTCATTGGATTTTTGATAATTGAAAAAAATTGAGTTTGTTTTGTTTTGAGGGATTGTTTCTGTGGTTGAGGGATTCTCTCTTTGGTTAAGAGATTTTCTCATTGGCTGAGAGATTCTCATTCTGTTGAAGGATTTTCAGGAGCCGGTTAGAATGGCTTTATCCCTAGAAGTTGGATAGAGGTCGAGTCATTGTATAAGAAAAATCTTCTTTTGTTCCATAATCCGAACCATCTCTTTTTCCTGTGAGACTCGTGTGTTATTCATCTCTTTTGGGCAACTTTTCATTTGAGCTTTAAGGCCCTGCCCGTTCATGTGCTGGGTTTCCTCTTACCTCTAGAAAGTTGATTAATTAACTGCACACATGAAGGCACATCTATTCTTCTTATTCTTGGGCAATGTTCTATCGTGATTGGATACCACAGGCTAGAACTCTAAACTCTAATATCTAGTTATGCTTTATTATTTTTTTAATTTTAGATTAATCTTCAACAATTAGAAAAGTTGATGATGTGTTATCCATCAATACAGAAAAACAGTCCTCGTCTATTTGGTGGAGCTTAGATTTTTTGTTCTTCAAATTATTAAATGATTGTCTGATTGTTATGTACCTGGGTAATTCTTACGTTACTATTTGATTTATCAAGAAATTAATAGAACATTAATAGGTTAAAACTCCCATCTTCTAGTTTAATTAGAATTTATTTTTACTTAGAACGGATTGCTTATCATAAATCATTATGTTAGCTTAATTTTGTGGTGAAATTAATTATTTCATATTTAATTGCTTTCGATTATTGTGGTTACACTACCCTCATAACTTGTAATCAAAACAAGAAAATCGACAAACCTTTATTTCTGCAAAAACCTAATTAAAATTTTCAAGACTAGCAGTTATCTTTAGACATGATTATTAATCTTGATGCAACCAAATCCATTAAGTATTAGAATTCACCTGCATAAATTGCAAGAGATGGGCTAATTAGTAGTGGGCAACACTTCAAGGATTTTTTCTACCATAAATAGTTCCTTACCTATACCTTCAACCTCTTCACTTGTTAATTTTGCCACTCCTGCCTCCTCATCTATACTATCCTCTAGACGTAAAACACCTAAGGAGTTGACTGCCACTCTTATTACCGCCTTTTCCATGCACTCTCAGACAAATTGTATGGTATTATTATGAATTCAAGAGTGTCAAAGAGCTATAAGAAGTTTTGTAAGTAAAATGTGGGTTTGATGATACTGAAATTGAATGATTCATCTCATCCTTTAATAAGTTCAAGATGACATATATTAAACCCATCGAAGAACAACTCCACGGATTTTAAGATTCTATACAACAACTTCAATCTAAGGGAAACATGTAAACCACGGATTATAAGGTGTCTAACCTCAAACATCTCTCATCATGGTCCAATTTTGCTAGGGATATTTGTCACAAGCTAGATGATAACCCTTGAAGGTATTATAATAGAGGATCAATAAAACTTCAAACTAAATTCTAAGCTGAAAGCTAAAATGAATATGGTGGACGATAAGCTTGAATTCTGTAGAAACCCAAACTATAAATCCAAAGGGTAAGAACTTTAAGAAGAATCAAAACTCTCATCGCTTTAATCATCCAAACAAAGAATAGAAATTCTCAAGAAAACCTAACAGTTCTACCCAGAATTCTGGGGATAGATTCCGTGTCTGCGAAAGAGCACATAGTTTGTCCACCAGTGTTTTTATTAGAAGACAACACCTGTCAAGATTCATGCAAACAGAAACAATGAAAATATTGGGCACAAGGTCAACATGATCAAAGAGAACACACTCTTTTAGGTGTAAATAAATATTCTTGTAAACTTTAGTAAATACTTTTCCTGATGACCGATGGTTGACTCTGGAGCTTACATTCATTTTTTTTTTTTTTTGATCACTCTTGGTTTGCAACTTATCTGGAATGACATGGAAGCACAATTTTGGCAGGTGATTATAACACAAATGATGAGACAAGGACACATTGATATGAAGATGACATCGAGGAAGACTTATACTATACACAATATTCTACTACACAATATTTTTTACATGTCAGTTTGAAGAATCTTATTAGTGAGTCAATCTTTGTGAAGCCTAGATTCAAAATTGTAACGGGATCAAATAACATTGTAGTCATCAAAATAACGTATTTATTGGTAAATGATTTGTTAGTGATCGATTTTCCAGTTGAATGTAATGAGACCACTTGTAATGAAATTTTATCTCTTACAATCATGAATATTGAATTTTGTGATATTTGGCATGAAAGATAAGAATATATGAATTTTTACACAATTAAAAAGACTGTAGAAAGGGGCAGAGTCCGAGAGATTATTATTTTAAGGGAATCACTTCTTTTCTCTTATGATTCGAGAATTAGACGTAAAGTTAGTTTGTTGTTTACTGCATTGTACGTAAAACAATGTGGTTCATCGTTACAAAAGGCTTATGCAGAAGTTCCATTCTGAGAGTGGAGATCTCAACAATTGGGGAATAAGTGTCAAAACAATCAATTCTTTTTTTGAGTATACCTTTTTGCATCCAACCTACCCTTATACTTTTCAATAATTCCATTTGGGCTCAAATTCTTCTTAAAGATCCATTTATACTCAACAAGTGTACAACGAGAAAGTAAGTTAAATCCTAGTGTTGTTCTTTAGTATAAACTGTCATTATTTATAGCTTCTTTGCAAAAGGGATTCATAAAATAAGAATCCACAACTTCTTTATAGGAACTTGGATCATCCTCAATCACAAAGATAAAGAAGTTTCTCTAAAGTTCCCAATACTTTCCTCTTACGCCTAGGCTCTACTTCTACAAAAGACTGCATGAGACTGGGAACTGAAGCAAGAACAAATATCACTATGGGAAAGATGTTCTCAAAGTATAATGTCTTTGGGCCCTATATGATAGTATTATTGGATATCTCACTTACTCGAATTTGTCACCAAAAATTTGTTTATATTACTATCAAATGCATATCCAATTAATATAGCATCAATATTTTTAGATGTAATCTTCTTTTATTGAGGTGTTCCTACTTTACCCAAATGAACAACTCTAAGATAATCAATTATAGGGGTTCTCTTCTTCCGAAGTTCATAGGGAATAATATTAGTTAGCCAAATCTTCCTCTTCTTTAATTGAGGTATTCCTACCTTTCCCAAATAAAGCCTAAACTCTAATTTAACTAATTCTAAGTCTTCTCTTCTTCCAAAGTTCATGGGAAGTAATATTAAAGACCTTATGAGGAATCCTAAGGATGTAACAAAAAGAAAAATTTTTTTTTTCTCCCCAAAGGTTCCTAGATGCCTCTTAAAGTGCATCATAAATTTTACCATGTTGCTAAGGGTTGTATTTTTTTTTTCCTTTCAGTAACCCTATTAGATTGAGATGTGTAGGGCAATACCTCATGTATAATACTATGCTCTTGAAATTATTTAATCACATCATTTTGAGACATATTCTTCCTACAATTGATCTCAGAATCTTGGTCTTCTTAAGTTCTAAGCTTCAGCTCTACACACCTTTAACTTACTTAGAAGTCATGCTTACTCTTGACTCTTGAGTAGATAGGACAATACCTTGAGTGATCATCGATAATTGTCACACAATACCTTATACCACCTCTAGTAGGAACTCTATTGGTGTTACAGATGTCGCTGTGAATAAGTTTCTAGAGTTTCAGGGACTATCTATAGAAGGAAATAATTTTCTAACATGTTGCGTAGACACGTTTGGAAGCGGTTTCGGAATAATGGTCAAATTAACCATCTTTTTAATTGTGGCAAAATTCACATGTCCTAAATTTTTATGCCAAACATCACAAGATATTAATGATTGTAGAAGATGGAATTTTATTATCAAACGGGCTTATTACATTCGACTTGAATTGTCCACTAACAACCTTTTTACCAATGAATATATTTTTTGTGATTACAATTCTTGTTTATATTTCATTAGAGTTCTGAATTAAGGCTTCACCAAGATTGACTCATGGATAAGATTTCTTCAGGCTAAACGACATGTGCAGAATATTATGTAGAATCCAATTCCTGTTGGTGGTCACCTTCAGATCCGTATGTCCTTTTCCTATCATTTGTATTGTCGAATCATATCTGAGAATTACACCTTTATGTGATCTTTGATAAGTTGCAAACTAGGAGTAATCAAAAATAATATATGAATATTAGCTCCCGAGTCTAACACTAGTCATGAGAAAGAGTATTTACTAATAATAAGGTTTACAAGAAGAATATTCACTAACATCAAAGAGTCCGTGTCTCTACAATCATATTGATCTTGTCTTGAGTATCTCCATTATTTCCTTTTGCAAGAATATTCATAGGTGGAATCTTCTGATAAAAGCACTTAGTTGAGAGTGGTTTGTTCTTCCACATACATCATAACCCGTCCTTAGACTTGCGGCTAGAAGTATTAGGTTTTCTAGACCGGTTCAATTCTAGTTTGGATGATGATGATGAGGGTGATGAGAGTTCTGATTCTTCTTAAATTCTTGGCCTTGAGTTTGTAGTTTGTACTTCTTCAAAATTTACACTTATCCTTGACTATATTCACTTTAGTTTTCATCTCAGAATTTGGTTTAGAGTTCTCCTTATGTTGATCCTATACTCTAATACCTTTCAGGGTTGTAGGAGGAGGGTAAGGTCAACTTGATTGTGATATAGATCCCTAGTAAAGTTGGATCAGGATGAGGGGAGTTTATGAATGAGTCTAGACACCTTATAGTCCTTGGTGAATTGTTCTCCTTAAATTGAAGGTGTATGGTAAAATCTTAGAATTCATTGGGTTGCTCATTGATGGTTGACTATCTACCATTTTGAACTTATTAAAGGATGATGAGTTAAATTGTTCTATTTCAGTATCATCATAACCATAGTCCATTTCAAAGCTTCCCACAACTCTTTGACACTCTTCAATCCATAATAATTGTTCTACGATTTATCCAAGAGTGCATTGTGAATGCAGTGATGACAATAGTAGTCAGTCTCCTTGGGTTAGTCACTAGATGAGGGGGCCGACGGTATAGGTGAGGAAATGTCTATGGCAGAAAGAAGCCTCAGAGTTGTTAGCCAAACCTTTTCTTGTGAGCCCATATGTTATAATTGATACAGGTGAATTTCTTGAGCTTATCAGATTTGGTTGGATCAGGATTAGCCATAAGGTCTACGAATAGGCCTTTAATCTTGGAAATTTTAATTAGGTTCTTACAAATGAAAGTTTGTCAATTTTCTTGTTTAATTACAAGTTATGAGGGTGGCGTAACAATAGTATTTGAGAGCACAAAGAGTATAACTTTCTTATTTCTCTTTCCTCTGTTAGTCTACAATCGTTGTGTCACGATTGTTAATTGGTTTAATCTCTCTTTGATATGAGAATTTGCTTATTTGGATAATAAGACTTCTTTTGGCTGTGTCAGGCTGCCTTGAATCAGAAACCAGATCCTGAGAACGCAAAATCTTGGCCAAGGTTTGTGTTAAGAGTCGATCGACACATGTGCAACTACTTGACATCAGGGAAGCGTACCAAACTCGCAGTCTTGAGTAGCTCTCTCAAAGTTTGGATTCTATTAAAGGTCCTCTCTCTCTCTCTCTCTCTCTCTCTCTCACACACCACACACACACACACACACACACACACACAAGCGCACACGTTGGGTACGAATGGGTAGAGCCCTATCGACTTGGATGACTCAATCTGCTGGTATCTATTATGTGGTAATATACTAGCAGACTAGCTGTTCATTGCATTATTATATATTACATATTGATATATCAACTCTAATATTATTTTGTTAAGCTTCATAGTATTATATGTTTGAATACTAAAGTTTAGGGAAGGAAGTGATTTTGAATAGCTACAAAGATACAAGTCAATAAACGAGTCACAACCGGAACAAGAGGTTTGACCTGTTAGTGGGTATGATCAAGCAACGGTGACATGCATGCAGGTTGGGTCAAGTATGAGTCAAGCCCACGCGTTTAGGATTATTTGCTTGATTTAACCCCTAATCCAATCCATTGCCACCCGTTACTTGTTGATTCTGATGTTGAAGTTGTATTTTTTTGTCTGATCAGAAATATATATTTTGCTTCTTTCTTGTTTACTAACCTCCACGTTATTGGTGCTTGAATCAGGTTGCTAGAGGATTTTCAAGAGGAACATTCGAGGTGAAACCGTTTACAGAAGACAATGCAAACGATGACCAACAAGTCGCCATTTCCAGATTAAGGCCTACAGGAGCCAGAACTTGCATTCCAAGTAGCAAATTAACGCTTTTCCCAGTTAAAAATGGAAGGGTCGTGGAAAATGAGAGATCATCCTGATTTAGTCGACTTGTTACAATGTACAGTTTTGCCTCTCGTACCCGCGTATTTCATGTCTAATACCGCCTCGTCTCTTCGGTCATTTTTGTACAACATGGAAGAGTTGTTGCGTGCAAAGATCAGTAAACTGTTCAGGCTACGGGTTCAATGTTTCTGATTTGTACAGTATTGCCCTGTTGCTAATGTAAACTTGATCAGCACTGCTGTACAATTTGTTTCCAATCTTAAAATTTTCACAATGTGAATTCTGAAATTTCTGGTTTGGTCATGTATCTTGCTAGATTTTGAAGTGAAGGGACAGAGGAAACTAGGGAGGGGAAGATGCCAACATTTCTGGTGTCTGCTATTTACAGTGATGTTCATCGTAGAAAATAAGGAGTTATACATTTGTATCTAAAAATCTTTGACGATGTGTCGACAGCGAGCTTGGATAGAACAGAACAATCTATATCCATACAGATAACAATGGTGTAAGAGGTAGAACATCTTCGGCCTAAATGAATAATAAAAGTTTTTCTGCATACATTCAGGCCATGAAAAATATGCTAGTTTCCACCAAATAACAGCGCGCAGAGCAGGAACTACTTGCGCGTCAACAACAAAATCTACAACATTTGCGTGCTACATAGAAACTATATAATACGAAAGTTTTGAACTCGATATGATAATTACACAGGTCTAAAGTCCCTAACTAGAGTGATCAGGGGAAATGAAATAATATCGATCAAGAATATTTACAAACTTTATTTGGTTTATTGGTGACAAATATAACTAGATCAAATCTTTGCACAGTTTAGCTCAAGATCCAATCTTTCAATGAGATGGCTGCTTTCTAAAGTTAGATCTGTATAATCTGAGAAGAATATTGGTGGAGGGTCATCTACTCTCTTTGTGATCAGTTACTATCATTAGTTCTTGTAGCAAAAATCACCATTGAGCTTGCCCATTGTATTGCCTACTATAGACAAATTGTGTTTCCCCCCCCATTTGTAACATTACATAAGAATTTTGAAAATTCAATGGCCAATATATATTTTTACCTATTTAAAAATATCAATATATTAATTAAATGTATTGCAAATAAGGAGGGAAATAGCATAATATAAAAGACAATGAAACAAGATTAAATATATATTACATTCATATCACATTTAATTGGACTGAGTTTCAGTTTGATTACATTAAATATACTTGACTGATACCAAATAAACTTGCATTCATCAAATACTTATAACCAGAATCCTTACGATAAACAATTAAAACAACAAATCAAAAATGAAAAACACTGATTGAGTACGTATAAGCATGTTCTGTATTAGTTAACACTAGTTCTAGCAGATATATTACAAAGCAATCATCTAAATTAACTCGATTAAAAGACAATAATTCTGATTAAACTCATAAACATGGCCAGTTTGTCACTTAACTAAACTCAGTGAACATATTAAGAATAACACTACATGAGAGAGGCTAACAGTGAGTTAGCATTATAAGATAAATGCAGGGTCATAGACACAAGGCTTTAGTGTTTGAGCCAACAATATCGGCAAGAATTAACAACATATACATTGTTAATAATTATAATACTAATAATAAGAAATTGGATAGGGAAACTTTTCAGTGGAACAATATGAGCGCGCGCGCACACACATGAGATATATTTGTGTCCTTCCAAAAGGATTTGAGCCCGAATCATTCCAACTCAAATACAACCCTCCGACATTCAAATAAAAGATCCACTCCGTTGAAGTTGATCTATATTATTTCAAGTATCTATAAATTAAAAATCAAGTATTTTGAATACTCTTTGCCCATCCATCAAGCGGCGTAAAATGGACGGCCGAAAGTAGCGAGTTGGTAAGATCTATGTTTTTAGACATACAAATTCTCGATCTAGTCATTTGATTATGATCTAAACAACCCTTACAAACTAATTTTTGTTAGGTTTCAAATATTCTACACTGTTAAACTAACCAACTCACTATTTAGGCCGTCCCTTTTTCCTTACTTGATGCATGGACAAAAAGTAATCAAAACACTTGATTTTTGATTTATAGATACTTGAAATAATATAGATCAACTTCAACGGAGTGGATCTTATATTCGAATATCGGATGTTGGTATTTGAGTGAGAAGGATTCGACCTCAAATCCTTTTGGAAGGACACAAGTCTCTCTCTATACACGCGCACATATGTATGCGTGTGTAGATATATATATATTTAGAAAAAGAGAGAGACTTGTGTAGTTCCGAAAGAATTCGAGCCTGAATTCTTCTCACTCAAATACAACCATACATTATCCGAATACAAGATCTATTCCGTTGAAGTTGATCTACATTATTTCAAGTGTCTATAAACCAATATCAAGTATTTTAAATACATTTTGCCCATGCATCAAGTAAGAGAAAAAGAGACGGCCTAAATAGTGAGTTGGCTAGTTTAACATTGTAGAACATTTGAAACTTAAAAAAATTGGTTTGTAAGGGATTTTAAATGTTTAGATCATGATCAAATGGCCGGATCAAGAATTTATATGTCTAAAGATATAGATCTAACTAACTCACTACTTTCGGCCGTCCATTTTGCGCCGCTTGATGGATGAGCAAAAAAGCATTCAAAACGCTTGATTTTTGATTTTTAGTTATTTTAAATAATATAGATCAACTTCAACGTAGTAGATCTTGTATTTGAATGTTGGATGATGGTATTTGAGTGGGAAGAATTCGGGCTCGAATCCTTCTGAAACTACACAAGTCTCTCTCTATATATATATATGTGTGTGTGTGTGTGTGTACATTTCGCTACAAGCCACCTACTTTCCTTCATAATTAGGAAAATACTCACCGCTATTTTTATTCGTTAGAACCCATCCACGTCAGTATAAATTGATTCCTCCAAAGCACTACTTCTTTATATATTTTCATTTCCTCTTTGATTCTTCCCCATTAACTCCAACGTTACTTTCCCCTCAACCCTTACCCTGACCCAGAATAATTCGCGGATCGATGTACGTGGTTAGGTCGCCGTAGGGGTTAGAAGGGAGCGGGGAGCCCCCCCTCCCGAGGGTCTCAGGAGGCGGAGCACCCAGACCAATTTTTTTGGGATCGGCTTTTTACAGATCTGGCTTGTTCGTGCTCGCAATGAGTTTTGTTTGTGTCGGTGATTTGAGGTTTTTAGATCTAGAAAGCATTGTCCATCATTTGATGTCAGTGAACTGGAGTTTATTGATGATGGCAAAGTTGATATGAGGATTGCGACTCATGATCGTAGTTCTCTTTGGGGGGGGGGGGGGGGACTTGTGCCATTCCAGAAGGATTCGAGGCCGACTCCTTCCCACTTAACTACAACCCCATGACATCCGAATGCAAGATCCATTCCATTAAAGTTAATCTATATTATTTCAAGTAACTTGAAACAAAAAATCATGTATTTTGAAATTTTTTTGCACATTCATCAAGTAGGCGCAAAAAGGACGGTCGAAAATAACATATAGCTTATATATATTGGATATATTCTAATTTCTAAAATTAACATATAACACATTTTTGTACATTTGTACAAGGAATAGGCCATTGCTTTTCAACTTTTTACGGAATGGCATATTTAATTTATATAAGAGAAGGTAGAGAACAATAATCCAGATGTCCACATAAATTTATAAATTTCCAAGTTAAAACACAAGCATAGGCTGCAGCACCACCAGCAAGAACTTGGCTTCTGCATGGGGGGGTGCAAGAAGACAAAAAGAACACCCCATACTTCACTGCTAAAATTGCAGCCCGTAAGGAATTCACACAAACATATTGTGACCAAAAGACAATAAATGCATTTTATTTCCCTAGAAAATAAACAATTTATGTATAGCCACTTGCAACAGTCAGAAAATTAGGTCTCACCTCTAGTTTTGAAATATGAAGCACACAGGATTTTAGCTATAGAAGATGTAAAAAACACTTTTTGTAAACAGTACCATACTCTTGCAAGGCAAGACTGAAAGCAGATATATACAAAGGAACGGAAGAGAAGATTACAACACAACAGGTTTATAGAACTTTACAATTCTTATAGAAATTAGCACTTAAAGCTGGTCCTTTGAACCAGTCTGCAACTCATTTCCTTGTCTAGACTCTGAAGGAACAAAAATCCTTTGCTTCCGAGAAATAGATAGAGAGTTACCTATGTCATTGTGTCTTGTTTGGAGTGCCTGAAGCTGCTCTGTTCTGAATCCGCATCATGCTCAGTTCCATATTTCTCCGTACCATATCCTGCAGTAACATCTTTGCTGTCTTCTCGGCTTTCTTTGGGCCATTAACTTTGGAAGAGATGTTGTAAACAATAGTCTCCAAGTCCTCTGATGCCACCCTCTTCATCTTGCAGTCATCCCTCAGAAGCTCCAGGAGATTGCGAGCTTTGTGCTGGGCAATCTGAGAGCCATCTACTGTCAGCAGCAGAAGCCCTGGGATTGGCCCTTCTTTGAGGATTATCTCCCTGTATTTCTCCCTACAACTCATACACAGCGAGAGAAGAATGCTAACGGCATGCTCTGTGCTAAGTGAAGAACCATCTTCGACAGTCTCTACCAATGTGAGAATCCCATTGTCTGTTTCCGAGATTGAGCGTATTCCTTCCTCAGACTGAGAAAGGGTTTCTAGCAAGGCAGTGGCCTTCTCAGCCAACTTTGAGTATTTCTTGCAGTCCTTCAGAAGGGTGAGAAGAGGCCTGGTTGCTTGCACAGAGAGGGTGAGGTGAGGAACCTCTTTGCAGTTGGAGAGGTTATACAAGGATGTGACTGCATCAACCCTGCCTTGAATTGTTCCAGAGATGAGGATTTGGACAAGAAGCGGCACCGCACCAGAGGCAGTGATAGCTGGTCTGTTAGAAGTTGAAGCTGAGAGGGTCAGGACTGCAGCAGTTGCTAGCTCTCGAAGACTGTTATTTTCAGACTTGAGGAGTTCTGTGAGGTAAGGAATGGCACCACTCCCCACTATTACTTCTTTGTTCCTGAGATAAAAGCAGAACCAAACCGATGTGAGGAAAAGCAAAAGAATTTCAAAAAAGAAAAAAGAGATTTTCTGGCAAAAGAAAAGAAGGAATAGCTACATTCTGCTGCTTGGTACGTATAACAAAATATTCTATAATCTGACAACTGGAAGTACGTCAAACTTAATAATAACCAAGCATTTATATGCCAACGACAAAGCAATTACGGCACCCTCTTCCCGCCGTCTCCCTATTATCTAGTTAGGATCCTTTTCATCTGTACCTGAAACTAGGCATTTCTTTTCTGCTACATTGACAAGCTTGGAGGAGGATTTATGATATCTCATCCCAGAAAATCACATCAGACACCTCCCAAAAGAAAATATCGAGTTATAATGATCGAAGGAGATAAAATAAAATTTGCAATTCAAAAGTCAAATGATTACATTCTTTCAGCCTAACACAAGGAAAACCTTAGAACATTTGATCTTTTTTAGAAGTGTGGTTACCACGTGTAATTTTATCTATAAAATGGAAATGCACTCTCTCCCTCTCTTTTCTACCCAAGAAAGAGGCGGTTGCCACTTGTGCTCCTCTTTCCTAATATTATAAGCGAAACAATCAATAATTTAATCAAATAAAAGTTTAGCATGATACGAGACGAAATATAAATTCCTTATTTCTGGAACAAGGTTGTTGATATCCACTTAAGTAGCTCAGGTCATGGATCATGAAACCATGGCTGCACATGACAGATACCAGACATGCAATTTCTTGGCACATACTATTTTAGAATTTCCTTGTGTGCGATGGTGTGTCATATCCATGTGAGTAAGTATTTATTCTTCTTTGGTGTCCACAATTAAGCATCCCATATCGAGAAATGTACACATCCATATAAATAAGAACTAATCATAGTAATACAATTCTAAAATAATCAATGGGACTATGTGCATTAAAACAAAACCATGGCCCAAGCATACCACATGAAGTGATAGATATGAACACTCTTCTGCAAAAGGACATAACAATTAGCAATGTTGTTGAAACATTACTGTTCTAATTATTATTATACTTGTATTTATCTAATAATTAGAAAACAACATTATTAAAGTTTCTCCCACTACACCAAAACCCCGAAGTTGTGAGGTTAGGGTAATATTTTTATACCCTAACATGTCCCTACACGTCAAGCGTCCTTTTTACCACTCAAAACCTGGGCTTTTGATAAGCGGTATATATTTTTTAAATCCACTTTTGGAATAAGCGTCCAATGGGAATTGAACCTGGATTGCACTAATACCATATTAAATCCTAGTTACTACACTAAAACTTCAAAACTGTGGTAAAAGTTGAGGGTAATATTTCATATTCTAACATACATTTTCTAACAACATAAAAAGTTTGAATTAAATAATTTTTAAAAGTAAGTTGCAACTGCAAATATTAATATTTACTTTTTTTTACAACTTATGTATCAAGAAACATGTATCTTATTCAATTAGCTTACATGCATATGTATGGAAAATTTTGATTTCCATCCCCACATGCAAGTTGTCGCACAAACTTTGGTACTTAATTTCACATGATTAACTTTTACATTTATAAATAGAATAATTACTAGGGAAAATTGGGTTTAAACTCCTAGTTTGCAAATCTAACTAAATTAACTCCTTAGTCCAAAGAAGTTATGCGGTATTCATCTGAGTCCCAGAGGAATTTGGAAAATCCCTTCCATTTCACTTCATGAATCCAGATATAATACTCCTTTCTACAGCGGATAAGGGAGGTACTACAACATACAAGGGAGGGAGGTATTTCATAATAGATCAAAATAATCCTCCCTACCTACAAGGTTTTTACATTTTCGACCATCTTATCCCTCTCAAAACTCAAACCCTAACCCAATTTTTTTTAAAATTGTCTCAACTCATTTTTGTTAATTTATTACTCCCTTGAGCAATAGAAACCTTCCTCCATCATCCTCTTTTTTCTCAGTCATTTTCTCTTTTCTTTTAATAAAACTTTCCCGTTTTTTATTTTTATTTTTTGGGTTCATCTATTAATATCCTATTGGAAGTTTGTTAATTTTGAAACAAAGTTACTATTATAATTTAATGATTACCATATCAATTTTTTTCAAGGACTTCTCTAGAATTGAAGAGTCTTCTGATTCTTTTGACATGACTAATAAGGACGACGCTTTCTTGTCCAAACCAAAAATACGAGGCATTACTTATCTGCATGTATCATGTATTTGCAGATGAAGGTACTAAGTTACAGGAAAAGTATTTCTTCTTATGTTCTAAGCCCAACTAGACATAGCACTTTAACGGAAGTGGCTTGAATTGGTAGCATTTTTATTTAAGTGTTTATTTGGAATTGTTTCCAATCAGGTTGACACTGGTTCCACAAGTTTTGTTAAGAACTTTTTTAAGCTTGCTTTAAAATGTTTTCGAAATGATTCATTCTAACCTGATAAGTACCAATACACAATGGGAGCATTGGTCCAATTTTGTGGGAACAAATGCATGTATATTTGTTTATTATTCAAATGACCACTCCCTTCATTAAAACTTTTATTTATTCATTTTGTCTTTCTCTAAAAACCTTCCAATTTATGTATAAACTACAATAAAAAAAATGACAAAGACAATAAACTTATTCTTATGTTTCCATATTAAAATAAAGTATAATAATTATTTTTCCCTTTAATTTAAATGCTCAGTGCTCTAAAACTACCTTTTATCTAGGAGAGAATGATGCAGTTTGGGTTGACGTATAGCGTGGCTTGTCAGATGTATAAGGTCATATGAGATTACCAGTGTTCTCCCCCGATTGAGATATACTCTGTTTCGCCTAAGAAATATTATATTGATTGGCGTAAAGTGAAATTAGATCAAATCTTCTCACAAATTATTTATTGGGAATATCTTAACAAAGAATTTCCAAATATTTGGATCATCTACAACATCCTTTTCTCATTTAAGTGTGTTGAGCGCCATCTTCTCTTAAATCAACGGTAACATATCCTTTGTTTTACTGCCTCAATCCGTGTTCTTTTAGCTCCAATTTACCTCTAATCTTTCATTTCTCACTCAATTAGCCTACATTCGCCGTTTGTTTTCCATTTTAAGTTTCTCATATATTACTCCTTTTTCTCTTTAACTTCTACTTGAAAGGGACAAATATAGTGAAATTTCAAAGACAAATGATAACCTTGTATAGATATTTCATGTCGTAAAACATAAAGGGTGCATCCGATATGCAGAAGTTCATCACGGAATTCAAGATTCTTCCCGTGTGTGGCATAAGCTTAACTCAGTATCCCGGGAATATTAGATTTCCATGGGCACCAAATTCTCTTATTTCATGGGAATATAACTTGCATCGTGATGTGGGTATTTTATATTCCCACCTATTGGAATTCATAGAAAAACTTATTTCCCAAAATAACTCTATTTATCCTTCTCATCTTTCTTTCCTTGTTCTGTCACCATGGCAGTCTGCCACTGACAGTGACCACCACCAATGTTGTCGACTGTCATATCCACAATTGTCACCATGAAGACCACTGCTATACCCACTACTGTCAATCGTCATTACTACCGAAACATCGTCGTAGCCAACCAACGCCAGCACCAATTGCCGCCACCAGGACCACCGTCCACCACCATCACCGTCCATTGCCAACCGACACTACCGCCATCACTACTGGTTGGCATAGACTGTTACCCGCCAGCGCCGCCATTTGTCGCCGTCAACTGACCACTGCCGCCACCGATGCTAACCATTGCCACCACCGTGACAACCGCTTGTCATTACCGCCACCCCAGGCCGCTACTGTTGCCTCGACCGCTACCACCACCAGCACCACCACCAATGCCACCACTATCACCAGTACATGTTATTGCCATAACTTCATTACCACTATCCTTGCGCTATAAAGTCAGTGTAGAAAAAAATATATTGAGGAATGGCATTCTTGGAAATCATTTTAATGTACTAAACATAATAATAGTTTATTAACTAAAATAGTCTAATCTACCGAACATGATAGTGCAACATGCCTACAAACTTCATGCCCGGGAATAATTCCCGGGAGATGAGAATATTGTATTCTACTACCAAACACACCCAAAGTAATATTTTCAATAAAAGAGTCCTAACTGAAATCACCTAGAGGGGAGGGGGGTGAATAAGTGACTAGCTAATTTAATGATGAATTAATGCGGAATTAAAATTATTTATGTAAACTAAAAACTATTAAACTAAACACAAAAGGTATACAAGAGTGTAGCCGAATTCCCAGTGAAGGGCTCTGAACTATCTTCTCAAGATTGCTCTCGATAAGAGTTGAGGTGCCGTTATGACTCTCTTGGTTGAATACAAGTATGAGGAAATAATCCCAATCATATATCAATTTAAGCACAAGTATATATCAAGCATATAAAGATGAAAGCAATATAAGCATGCAAGATATACACACAAGTGAAAGATAGAGAGAGCAATTGCAAACACGGGAGAGTTGTTTCGAGGTTCGAGCACTCTTGCTCTACGTCCCGGCCTTCAACACTATGAAAGATTTTCACTAGAATCGATCCCACCGAATCACTCGGTGCCGCAACACCTACAAGGAGTTCACACTAGAACTCTTGGACTCACTAATCCCTCTCTTGTTCCCACAAGAACTACACACGTAAGCACACTAGCTTACCGAGGCTGCACCTCTACACCGAGCTCCCACAAGAACTCGAAACCACACAAACCCGCAAGTTCGCCTCCTCAAATACAAAGTAGAACACTTGGTGATCTAAACACTTTGAATACCTAAAAACACTCTCACAATAAAGATCCCTAGAGGATTGATATTGCAATGGATAACTCAAGTATGTGTGAGCAAACAAGATAGAATAGTGGAGGAAAAACTCAAGAAATCTCTTTTGCAAAACACTCTTGAAAAACTCTCCTTTGATATGGAAGTATTTGCTCTAAAACAAGTAGAGAAAAATACTTAAAAAGATAGGAAAAACTAGCTTGAAAACCCACTTCAAATTTTGTATAAAACAGCCCAAAACAGCTCCAATTTATAGGCCTAAAAAATATAGACGTTGGGGTCCAACTCAGCAGAAAACTCTACTGTCGGTCGACCGCCCGGTCGACCGCCAACGATCGATTTCCGACCGTTGAGAAAAGCGATCGACCGGTTGGTCAACTGAAATCTGGGCTATGAACTAGCGGTCGACTGCCCGGTCGACCGGAGCCATTTACAGAGAGCAGAAGCTCTCTGGCGGTCTACCGGCCCTTGGCTGTGCACGTTTGTGCACATCGGTCGATCGGAGCGATCGACCAGCAGAAAGCCAGATCCAACATTTTAGGGATGAAAACTTGATCTTTTTACCTTCAATAAAATCTCATAAATTCTCATAAATTTTACAAAAATAAGTTTATTAATATAATTTGATATACAAACATGTTTGATTAAAAATCAAAACACATTACAAACATTTTGAACTATTTTTGTAATATAGAAATTTTGGCTAAACAAAAATCTGTATTTTTCAAAATCGATTTTTTCAAAACTTCTTCAAATATAGAAACAAGATATTTTAAACACTTTTGAAGCTTAGTGTGTATGGATATGATCCACTACACATATATGATGAAATATCTATGTTTTTGACAATAAGCTCTAAAATAAGTTTTGATAAAACACAAGTATATTTTGAAGCTTAAAAACTAAAACGATATTTTCTAAAACAAATATAAATTTTGTGCGTATATATGAGTACTTGAGCAATCCATCAACTAATCTATCCTTTACATTTTATCTAAAAAAAAAATCTTAACACTTACAAACATAACACAAGTCTTCTTGAAAAACTTCTCTTAAAAATCTTCTTCTCCTTCTTGACTTTGTTCAAACCTTGATCCAATGAGCTAGACTCCTCTTGAGTACTTGAAGCGATCTTGATGCGCGAGCTCTTAAATCAACATGTGCTAGCTCCAAAAATTTGACTTCACATCCTTTGTTGAAGCTAAACACGTACTAAGATCTTGATCAAATATATGAGACTAAATAAACACAAGATCATTAGTACTATAACTACATGAGTTAATCATCATCAAAACTAGACTGATGAGCCTTTGGACCAACACTAGTATCCTTAATTGTTTTCGTCAAGTAATATTCACAGTGCATCAAATGAACTAATGATTGACTATATAAAGTGTTGCTTCTACCATAATACTACCAAACAAACTTGGTTTTTTTGGAATCTACCTAAAAATTGTTTGACTGTGGTCTACTATAAGTATAAACATTGTCCCCATTACATCATTTGAAAGAAGAGCCAAGGAAAAACAATCGACACATGGGGGATTTCTCTTCTGATTCAATTAATCTTGCTTTCCATAGTTTTATTCCATCCCTCCCCGGTTAACAAGCATTGGTGAAATCAATTCAACTTGTAGAGGCTGAAATATTTTCTTGAAGAGTTCCCTGTCCTTATTGTTTTATCTCTTGTTTTGGTTATTACAGCGTGCAAGGTTCCACATGATTTCACCCATTTCCAACCAGATGTTACTCCCCAGCATCGAGACTTAAGTTCTTGACACAAAATGTGTTTCATTCCAAAACAAATTAAAAAAAAAAAGAGCAAAATATAGAGAAGTGCAAAGAAATTTCTAAAGAGAATTCTTATATGTAAGACTTATAAACTTAAATGAATAAAAAGAACTAAAATCTAGTGTACAGAATACCTACCTTTCCATCAGCAATTGGAAGGCTTCTATGCCATCTATTGCCTATGGAATGGCGTTGGAACCAAAGGAACTCTTTGCCTAGCAGTATTAATGGGGTTATGGCTGTTCTGCAATATACGAATGGATAGCTAAGACCAAGGTTTCAAATATCACTGAATAATGGTACTTTGGCCCGATACAGATTTTGAAGGATGATGTATTTCATAGGCACGCGATTGAATAAAATTATCTTAAATTATAAGTTGTTGATGGCTAAGCAGTAACTATACCACATGAGCTTAGGTCAGATGAGGTACCAAACGCTCCTTTCAAACAAGAGGTCACTTGTTCATTCTTTCCATGTGCAGTAGCAAAATTATCCTCTACTGGAAAAACAACACATTTTCTTTGGAGACGAGGCTTGTTGCCATGCATGAAGGAAATAGTATCAATCAGAGTTTTCTTAATAAACAATTCATCTGTGTGTGTTGGTTCTCTCTCCTTCATGCAAAGCTTTCTCTCTCCCCTTTCATTGGACACGAATGGACACACATGTTGTGGTTGGTCGTGTCAGAGAAGCTAACTTTTGGTTGGTGAAGACATCCTGAATATCATAAGGATTCACATGAAAACATCATGTATCATCTTGCATGTAAACATAAAATGAGATAGGGATGAAGTACCCTGCTCCTAGTTTCCATCCAAGATCTTTCCTTCTTTTCCTCCCCCCACTCGCTCAGCCTTCCTCTTAATTGCTTATTCTTCATTTTTGTGTTTTTAGGTTATCTTAGCATTTCCCTTATCTCTTACATATCTAGATTTGAGTGAAATCCACAGAAACCTGAAATATTATCTCTGCTCACAATTTCGTTACTTTCTCTGGCAACTGAACACATGCATGACGCATCGCTTCCCATAACTATCAGAGAACTAAATTCTTGCCCAAAACTTAACATTTAAACCCAAAAATTTGTGAACTGAGCTAAACTAACAATGTATAGAAAGAATTCAATAATTTAGAACTGTATGAAAGAGCCCAATTGATTCCTCAAACCCTAAAGAGGAGCTAACCGTTCGTTGCGGACGGCGAGATTGAGGAGCGCGAGCAGGGCGGACTCCTTGGCCTGGCGATCCGCGGAGGAGAGCATGGCAACGAGGGGGTCCACAACGGCGGAAACGGCGAAGGCGGAGCGGGCCTTGGCGGAGGCCCGGGCGAGCTTCCGGATGTCCCTGGCGGCCTCGATTCGGGAGGAAGGGTCGCCGCCGGAGAGCTTGAGGGAGAGCTCCTGGAGCATAGCCTGCTTCTTGGGGACCCGCTCCTGCGCCTGCTCCCCCTCCTCCTCTAGATTGCTGGGACTAGGGTTAGGGTTTTTGGAGTTTTGGCACATTCTCTCGCCTCCCTCCCTCTCTCTCTCTCTCTCTCTCTCTCGCGTCGTGATTCGCGGGAGAGGAGAGAGGAAGAAAACGGGGAAGAGTCTTCTCTTTCACTCTCTGCGATGGATTTGGATATGTCAATTTTTTCATTAAATCCTTTTATTAAATTTAATTTAAAAAATTGACCTTTTTCAAATTTGTTTTTAAAATCAATCTCTGACGGATCAGCTCGGTGTCAGGTATGTGTTGTTCCGTTTCGCCCTAGTAGCGTGGCGATTTTTTGAGCGCGATAGGTCACCATTTTTGTTTCGAAATGGCAATCCTGAATCATGATATTCGATTTTTTAGCTTTAAACTTGATCCATGATTGGCAGCCCCAGATCAGGAGTGAAAGCATGAGCCTTTTGACAATCTTGAACCAATCTTGAGAGTTGTTATGAGCTTCAGGTTTTATCTGAGTTTGCCAACCCAAGACTTGAGAACAAACTTTTAAATATAACACTTAAAAACTATATATCACTGTTTAACAAAAAATAACAAATGATATTTCAAAGTCATATCACAACCATATAACTCATAATAACACAAAATTCACTAAATTAACTCAATATTACATATTATAAGTCCACAAATAAAAAGATGTCACGAACTAATTTATTAAGCATCATTAAAATCTCCAAATAATACTACAAACTATATCAAAATTATAAAATTCATATGAAGCCACCAAATAGTTCGCTAATACATATCACACCTTCATATTATCCTAATATTCAACAATATCAGTCCTATCACAATATTATAGTGTCAAGTGTCATAAGTCAATAATATAAATCATATAAAATTAATAACATAACAAGCTAATCTTGAAACGAACAAGCTAATGGACGTGAAGGAATTTTTAGAGTCTCAGTCAAGGAAATTTCTGAGCCCTTGTGAAAAAAATTGGGCCTCGGGGAGAAATTTTGAGGGTTGAACTTGGTCCCAAGCATGCCATCCAAGTTGAAGCTTCAATTCTTGATCCAGTTCTGTCAACCTAATATCAAAAAGAAAAAACTATATATATAAATAAATAAAAAATGAGGAACTTGGTCCGCGTTGCAGCCCACTAGCACCCGGAGCCCGCCACGCTGGCCGGACGAAACGACCCAATACCTACCGACGTGCCGTCAAAATGGTCTGTGTTAGGAGTCGGTTTTTGAAAATAGATTTTGAGATTATTTGTTTTTGTAATTAAATTGGGAAAATAATTTATTCAGAAAATTGCCCATGGAGAAAGGTCTCTACTGAAGATTTGGCCGCATAAAAACAACTGTGCGGATGGCATACAAGGAAACTGCGGTTACATTATCGGCAGAGAATGAGATTCTCAAACTTATCCTAGGAATAATTAGGGAGGAGGTAAATTGCAAAGGAACCCCTTATCTTTTTTGTTCTTGCACAGTAGTAAAACCCCTAAAAATTATTTGCATTGACGGTGATTATGCAGATACCTCCTTGCAACACTGATGTTATGGAATGTTAATTATGCCGGTGGTTCGCCGACCAAGAGGTCACAGTGGTCGCGACGGAGGGGGGAAAAAGGAAAAGTGTTGTTTTTGTGTGGAATCAACCCGCTTCTCTCCCATCAACTCTTTGCTTAAGGGCCGTTTGTTTCGCGTAAAACTCCGTAATTCGTAAATGACTTACTACCCAGTTACAGCTACGGCGTTTGTTTGGACCGTAATTCGTAAAAGACTTACGTAACTCAACTAACACTCACTTGCAACCCAGTTACCACTCACTTACAGCCCAGTTACAGTTAATTTGTGGTCATACAAATTTGTAATATTTTTTATATTAATATTAAAATTTTTAATATTTAATTTTTTTAATATTTATTTGCAGTATTAAAACTTTTAAAATCACCAAATAGTTAATTTTGTGGTCAACTTTTTCACTTACGACTTATACATTACGACAACCAAACACCGTAAAGTACAATACACTTTCCCACTTTACAATTTTATATTACCAACCAAACACCGTAAAATTTACATACATGTAACTCATTTACAATTGTAAAAGACTTTACCAATTACAACTACGAATTACGGCCAGTTACGACATTACAATACATGTTCAAACATTTCCTTCTTCAGTTGGATGCATGGTGAGCGTTGGTTCGGTCGGCTCGGTTTTTATAATTTTTTGCAAAATCGAAAATTGAACCGAATAGCAATGAAATCGACCAAACAGCACTGAATCGGTCTAGAATCGAATTTTGAACCAAAATAGCAGGTTCGATTTGGCCCAGTTCAGTTCGGTTTGAGCCTAATATTATTCATATTTGAGGTACGGATATTTGCACCCACAAAGTTGATTTGCACACCCATCAAAATTGAGGAAAAATTAATAGACAATTATAACCCTAAATAAAAAGAGTAAAAGATCCTTAAAATTACTTAAAATTTAAAATTTATACCTGCATATGGATTAATACACCCACCCAATGATTTAGGTACCATCATAACTTAATCCGTTTATTGATTAAGAAACCCACCTATTTATTAAAAATTCTTTAAAAAAATATCTCTCATATAAACCCTAAGTTTCAAATACATTGCTTAATTCAAAGTTATGGATAAGCAATTAATCAATTGGAAGCCTTCCAACAATGATCAGGTAAGTTTTTTTATCATTTAAATTCTTTTTTTAGTTTTAATAAGAAAAATCTTGATTTTTTGGGGAAAAAATCCAATGTTCATCGCATTTTGTTCGATCCAAAATGGTCGAACATAATATCTGTTTGGCCAACAAAGGCCGAACAAAGTAACTATGTTCGACCAACAAAGGCTGAACAAAAATATTATGTTCGGCCAATCTAGGCCGAACATGAGTAGTATGTGTTGGCCCAGAGTCCCATCACTCTAGTTTTGATGATGATTAACTATGTAGTTTACTAATAATCTTGTGTTTAAATAGTTTCAGTGATTGACTAAGATATTAGTAGGTGATTAGCTTCAACAAAGGAGTTTTAGAGCTTTCACATGTAGATTCAAGAGCCCGAGTGTCAAGATCGCATCTAGTACTCAGTTGGAGTCAAGCTCGGTGGATCGTGTTTGGATCGAGTCGGCTTGGAGACAAGAAGACCTCGGTTTGTTTAATTTAGGTTGTTTAGATCTTGTGTAAAATTAGATAGTGTTGATATGATCAAGTTCACATACACACACAAGTTTCAAAGTTATTGGTTTTGGTTTTCAGTTTAACCGGTTTTGGTATTCATGTCAGAAACATAGATATAATATCTTTTATGTACATTAGATTCTATCCATATACAATATACTTCAAAATTGTTTCAATATCATGTTTTTGTATTTACATGAGTTTTGGAGAAAACGGTTTTCCATTTCACAGTTTGATTTTTAGAAAATACAGTTTTTGTTTAAAGCCAAATTTCAATATCACAAAAATGGTTCAAATAGTTTATAATTTGTGCTGAATTTTTGTCACTCATATTTGTATTTCAAAGATCAAATAAGAACTTATTTTGTGAAATTTATATATATTTTATTGGTTTTTTAGAAGGTAAAAAGACAAGTTTTCAATCCTTATAATTGTTGTTCTGGCCTTCTGCTGGTCGACCGGACAGTCGACCGTGGCAGGACAGTCGACCGGTCCAGTCGACCGATGTGCACAAACGTGCACAGGCCGTTTAGGCTGAAGGGCCGGTCGACCGACCCGGTCGACCGACAGAGAGCTCTGCTCTCTGAATCTGGCCCCGGTCGACCGGGCGGTCGACCGGCAGAGAGCAGATTCTGGTCGACCACCCGGTCGACCGCCCGGTCGACCGACCAACGGTCATTTTTATGACCGTTGAGCAACCGGTCGACCGGGCTGTCGACCCGCAGAGCGCATTTGCTCTCTGTATCCAGGCCCGGTCGACCGGGCGGTCGACCGGTGGCTCAACGGTTATAAAAATGAGCGTTGGCCGATCGACCGGGCGGTCGACCGGAAGGGCAATTTGGCCCTTTATGACAATTGAGCCACCGGTCGACTGCCTGGTCGACTGGAAGGGCAATTTGGCCCTTTTCCTGCTGCCAACAGGCGAATTTTTTGGAGGGTTATAAATAGCCCCCTCCTTAGCTGATTTCACAAAGAATTTTAAGAGGAAAATTTTCTATCTTTCCTAGTGTTTTAGTAACAAGTTTTTAAAGATTTTTTGGGTTATAAAGATCTATCTTTATTTGTTTTAAAGTGTTGGAAAAATTAAAGAAAAATTGAGTCTTTGGAACTGGTTTTTGTTCTTCATTTTTATAGCAATTTAGAAGTTTTCCTAAGAGTTTTTCTTTGTAATTTATTTTCTAAACTCTTTGTTTTCTCACACTTGAGCTATCATATCTATCTTATTTATAGGATCTTGTTTTTGTGAGAAAATTGGTCTGTGGTTGTTGAGACCAGCAAGAGTTGTAACCTTCCTTGTATTTGTTGGTATCCTTCTTGGTATAGAGGTGATTGTGGAGGTTGAGTTTGGTTGTGTTAGTATCCCTCTAAATGTAGAGGTGATTGTAGTTAGAGTGTTAGCTTTGAGTCTTATCCCTCTAGTGAGAGGTGATTGTTGTTTGGCTAAGTGCCCATCCCTCTTAGTGTAGAGGTGATTGTTGTTGTGCTTTACCTCTTGTGAAGAGGTTGTGTTTGTTGGAGAGAGGAGTTGTATACTCTAACGTTGTATTACTCAAATCCTCAGCGGAGGTTCCCTGTGTGAGAAGTCCTGTGTAGACGATATAGTGAAAATCCTTCTGTATGAAGGCGGGGACGTAGAGCAGTGGCTCGAACCTCGAAACATATCTCGGTATTTGCGATTGATCCACTATCTCTAAACTCTCTCTTTCTTATATTGTGCCTTGCATTATTTCATATTGTTCATATCATACTTATATGCTTGGTATTGTTTGTGTGCCTCACTTGTGTTGAACCAAGAGAGCTTTACATAGCATCTCAACTCTTATTTAGAGGAATATAGAGGAGATAGCCTAGAGCCCTTCACTGAGAATTCGGCTACACTCTTTGATTACACTAAGTGTGTTGCAATTTGTTTTTAATTCCGTATCATTTATGATTAGATTAGCCTTATACCTTTTCACCTCCCTCTAGGTGTACTTTCAGTATGTTCGGCCATCTTTGACCGAACATTATCATATCGGTCATTTTAGGCCGAACATAACTTAGAATTTTCGATATAACATGACCGAACAGATAAAAACACAGAATAGTTTTTTTATTACATACACGTAATAATTTTTCTTTCTTGGTATACATGATCAAAGCTCTACCCATTGTAACAACACTACTTAGTTGATGGTTGATGATAGTGTGGATTTTACCATATAGAGATATTTTAAACTCGTGAGGCATTAATCAAATGGGCTCAAAAAGTTGGTAATTCACATGAGTTATGATCATTATTAAGAAGTCTGATGTTGCAAGAAATAGAAAGAAAGGAAGAATATCTCTTAGTTGTAAGCAAAGTGAAAAATATAGAGATAAAGAAGTAAAGTTTAATCAGGAAAACACATCCGAGTAATAACGATCAAAAAGTACTGGTATAAAAAATGTGATTGTCTGTTCCTACTAAAGGCAAGAAGTTGTCAAATGAAAAGGGGTGGATGATTTTGGTTGTATGTGGTGTCCACAATCATTTGGCCTCTGAACATTTGGAAGGACATTTTTTGTCGGTAGATTATCTGAAGATAAGGAGAGATTGGCTGTGGATATGTCTAAGAGTTTTATTCGACCAAGAGATATTTTACATGTAACGAAAGAAAAAAATAGACTCAATGTTAGTACAATGAGGACAGTTTATAATGCAAGAAAAAAGTTTAAAGTTGTGAAATATGTCGGAAGATTACAAATGCAGCAACTAATGAACAAGCTTTCCGAACATGCATACGTTGAGGTTCATAAAAGGTATCCAAATACTGACACTGTCAAAGATATTCTCTGAGCTCACCCGGCTAGTATTGAATTATTGCACGCATTTTTCCGTGTGTTAATAATAGATTGCGCATACAAAACCAACATGTATCGATTACCGTTGATGGAGATTGTTTGAGTAACAAGCACTGATATGACTTTTCAGTTACTTTTGCATATTTGAAAGCGGAACGAGGAGAGAACTTCAGTTGGTGGTTGGATAGTACGAAATGCCTGATGCATGATCGTTTGATGCCATTCATTATCATGACTGACAGAGATTTAGCGCTCATGAATGCTGTAGAGAGAATATTTCCTATCTCTCGTCATTTCTTGTGTAGATGGCATATAACAAAAAATATTATTGTTCATTGTAAGAAACTTTTGACACCAAATAGAAAGTTGACCTATTCTTCTTTGGTTGGAATATAATGATGCTATCTACGACTGTTTGATAGACTTAATGAGGATTTTCGAGATTACCCTAAATTACTTGAATATGTGAATAATACATGAATTGCTAAGTATAAAGAAAAATTTGTCGTTTGCTGGACTGACATGATAATACATTTGGAAACACATCAACAAACAAATATGCTTTTACGATATCGTGTAAGTTTCAAAAATATAACTACTATATAATATTGTTAATATCAAGTATCCTTATATATTCATTATCTTATCTTTTTAGAGTTGAGAGTTCACATGCAAATTTGAAAAGGTATCTAAGATCATCCCTTCAAAATTTTGTGACTAGTTGGGCCAAAATTCATGCACTTTAGAGTTACAACATACTGAAATTAAGGCTTCCTTCAAAAAGAGTATAAATGTAGTATTACACAACTTCAAGTCATTCCAGTATAAGTTTCTTCGTGGGTTGTATCCATTACTGCACTAAACAAGATTGTGGAGGAATAAAAAAGAAGCAACACTGTCGGTGTCGATGACATTGAATATAAGTGTATTTTAAGAAAGACCTATGATTACCTTGTGCACATGCATTGGCTGAGTATGGCAGAGTCAATATTTCCATTCTTTTAGATTCTATTGATGGCCACTGGAGAAAACTAAATAGGTCACCATCTGCGCCTATTGACTGCAAAGAGGTAGTGGACGTGAGATATCGTTGGACAAAAGAGAATGTGAGAGTTAGTTAATCCAAGTACTTTCTCTCTTATCGAACTTGAAGTTAAGATAAGAAAATATGATAAGAATGTTGCCAAAAATGAAGCATCGACTCGTCGACTACCTATGACACACAAGTTGATAATTTCTACACAAGATAGCTATTCAGAGCTGCCATCTTAGAATAATATTCAAGTTTGACCTATTTCTTCAACAATTCTTCTTTGGAAGTAGTGCACCCAATAATTATTGCATGCATCAAAATATTTTCATCGAGCTAAATAAAAATTATCTTTGATGTAAGACATTTGTTGACGAAAACTTTCCAATCTTTTTCTTCAACATATAATTAAAAATAGATCACACAAATAACTGAACAAATTAAAGTCTAAAAAATACGTAGTTTGCATAAAATCAACTAAATGTTTTCAAGTTACATAAGTTCAATAATTATACATCTTAACTGAACAAACACAAGCAAATAATACAATTCTATTTTTTTCGTTTATATACACGTGTATCCTTCATCGGATATCCTTCTTCACCATCTTCAAATACTTGCTTCATATTATAAACGATGTTGTATAAATCAGGTATAGCGTGCTCTCCCATGACCCTTTTTTAAAATGTGGGTTCACAAATCTGTAATGCATGAGCAACAAGCTGAAAAAAATTAGAAATGCATCAAAATAAGAAATTTAAGCTTATACAAATAAAAAATTAGTTGAATATTATACCTGAGAAAGGATGTTGGGTGCAATGTCAGTGGCATGTGTTTGTATTTCTGCACCTGCGGACCTGTACGCCAGATTTTGAATTACAGGGTGAGATATCTGGAGATACCAGTCCTTATACTGATCTATTGATTCCCACTGATATGTCACTGGCACGCTCCTTTCCTCTTCAGATAATACATGACTACGCCTCCTCTCCCAAAAATGATCTACACTGTTGTAGGATAATCTGTAATGCTTCAAACTGTATCCTTTTCTACAATCAGTTGGCGGGATAGGTGAAGGAGGTATAATCTGCACTTGGCCAAACTGTCGTAACACTCTTCTTGGATGATATGGTTATACAATATCAACACACTTTATAAATCCAGTGAAAAAGGCAACATCAAGGAACGGGAGATGATCTCTGGATTCTTGATATGGGTTTCCATGTGACCTACATATGAAAAAAGTTAACATTAATATAATTATTATCCGAATTATGTACACTGCTTAGTTGTTAAGTAAATAATTTACCTCATCTGCTCGCAAGTAATCAAGAGATTCACGAACTGCTTGTAACTTTTTCAATGATTTTCTTGCCAATCCACCCGACTCCCACATGCAAGCACATGGAAGAGCATTCAGTAACATTAGAGAAGCGTGAACGAAGCATGAACGAAGCCACTCCAATCTAACAGATGTATCCCGTATCATCCCCAACTCATCTTCTGCAACTCTCCGTGTCACCGCAAGTGTCCGCATGAGTAGTTCCATTGCCATGATAGGGGGTTGACGGATCGACCTACAACGGTATGCTAATAAGTGTGGCAATATCATCTAATGTTATTGTCATCTCTCTGAATGGCATGTGAAAAGTATTGGTTTCAGGCTGCCATCTCTCGACAAAAGCTGAAAATATACGATTGATATTTCGATGTGAAATATCAACCAATCCTCGCAATTCAGAATGACCAACGTAATTATTGAAGTGGCGGTTGGGTTCGTTAACAGACCAATCATTCACTCTTGATGTATGACAGAAAGGTTTAAGAGGATCTCTCTCCAGAAAGAAAATAAATGAGCACAATGAAAATCATGAGAAATTCTCTAAATATTTCATAAAAGAATTATTATTCAAAAAATATCACCTTTTGATTCCAAATATCTGCTGCTATATGTGTTTGGAAGCTTCATAGGATAGAAATATCATAAGGACCGCCTGGAAATGGTCCCGTCAACTCTTCAGACACATCTTTCTTGATATCAACATTTTCTTCAACCTCCTTTATTTTTGGAATATCGGAAGGAGACACATGTCTAGAGCCTACTCAAAATAGTAAGTCAAACTCTAAATGGTCCTGCACCACTCATATCTGCAGTAGATAGTTATAGAGCATATTAGCCATAAACCCCCAACATATATGTTTGACCTACAGTGGCCGAACTTAAGAGTAATGTTCGGCCAAATAAGGCCAAACAATGCTCTGTTGTTTGCCTTTGATGGCCGAACAGAGTACTAATGTTCAACCTCTGATGGCCGAACAGAGTACTAAGGTTCGACCTACTACAGTTGAAAATTAGAAATTTGTTCGGCAATAATCGGCCGAACGATACAGAACTGTTCGACCATCGTAGACTGAACAGTTGTTAATCTGTTCGATCTGCCAGGATCAAACAGATTCCGAACCCATTTCTCAAAAATTCACAAATTTTGATCAAAACTGTTGGAAGTTTTGCTATGTTTTCAACAAAATAGAACCTACATTATCCTTAGCAACAATCAAACACAATTAAAATACAATCAATTTCAAAAAAATCTAAGAAAAATTAAGATTTTAGATTATTTTGAAAAATTAGGGGATAGTAAGTTACTTGAATTGTAAAATTGAGAAATTGACTTTATTCTGAAGAGATCTAATCTCTTCCATGAAGAAATTGTCACTGAGAATCCCAATTTTTGAAGAAATTTCTGTAGAGAGAGAGAGAGTCGGCTGGACAGAATGAGAGGAGAAATACTTATTAGAGTGTTTATTAGAATTGAGTAGGTTAGGAATTAGGGAGGGGTAGTTTAGGAATTTCATTTAATTTTTTAAGATTTTAGAAATTAAGGGTATTTAAGACATATTGGGGTTGTGTTAATCAAATGTGTGGGTGTAAAAATTCAAAGGATGTGTTAATCAACTTTGTGGGTGCAAATATCCGTGCCTTCATATTTGCGGTTCTTTGTGAACCGAACTCTTAACCAAACCGAATTTAATCCATTTGAAATCGTTCGAACTGAACCAAATCGCAATTCGAAACCAAACCAAATTAGTCGGTTCTGTTCAAAAAATCGATTCGATTCGGTTTAGCCGGAGTTTTGCTCACCCCTACCTTCAAAGATCATTCAGATCTAGGATGAAGTACAAGAAAAACCATTCACCGTCTTGTGGCCATCCATCATTTGACATGCCCCTTGATGATGGACAATGATCTTGAATCTCAACCTTAATTGCTAACTCAGTACTTCATCACCAATCGTAGGTTTCATTTTACGAGTTTGTGACCTTTCCAAGGTTCACATTTATTCAAGGCATTTGAGATCATCTTCGCCCCAAATTCGTACTCCACTTTCTATCTCATTTAATTCCGGCTCATGGGGCTTGATCATGTGAGTCAACCACCTCAAGCCCATCAAAAGTCCAAAATGGATGAGCTTGAGACAGTACCCAAATAAGACACTTTCGTTTCTTCGATGCGACTCCCTCCACATGTGAACTCAATTTGTTTTCTCGTACACTTGGCGTAGTAGTCAAAATTTGACTCGCATCAAGATGATGACACGTGTCCAAACTACCGAATGGTTCCTCTGACACATTCACAACTCTCAGAGTCTACCCCGGAGCCTCGCCACATTCAACTTTCCCGAGATCACATTCCTTCGTCCTGAAGTTCCTTTTGTCCCTGAGTCACTTTTTGTCCCGAAGATGTCCTCAGTCTGGAGCAGCACTCCACCACTCTTAGGTGTTTACCTTCCTAAGGTTTTTCCCATTCCAAAACTCTTTGACCCCAGGTCAAAAGCTTCAAACATCTTCATCGAGATCTCTGCTTAGTGTTAGGCAACTCTATCCTCCCCACATTCATAACATGTAACGTCCCTTTCAGCGTGGGCATTTATGAACAGTGGCGGATTTTTCGGCCTGCAATCCCACCATCTAGCGCAAGCAATCACAGTCATTATAACAAATCCACCATGTGCAAATTGTGCAGTTACAGCAGTCCATCAATTTCGCTTCCATGTCGGCATCCCTGTCTGGTATATATGATCATTTTTCTCCAAGGGGAAGGAGATCGCTCCCCTAATTCTCAGAACACACACATACACCATTACACTAGCAGCTCATATGCTAGTTCATCTATTACACTGAAAGTTTTTCTATTCTAGTCCGCCATCAAACTAGCAGTTCACTATACTAGTCCACCCTTCTACGACACCGAAAGTTTCCCTCTGGTGTTCCTCCTATCATGCCATCTACTGATTTTCATGCCCAAGGGTCTTAGGCCGGTATTACACTGGTACTTCTAACCTGAAAGGTATTTTTTTCCTGTGTGTTCTGACATGTATCATTTGGGGAGCGCCTCAAATCGCTTGTGGTGGGTCAATCCATGATAAGCCAATTGAGATCTTAAGTCCATACTTGAGGTCTCCCTCCTTTTTAACTCAAAGCATTCCTAAAAAATCTCTCCCTTAGCCCCGATGGCCCCTAGGAAGAAGATAGTCATTCACAACAGCGCCTCTTTCAAAGGCAGAACCACTACCAACACCGGGGGACACAACTCCCTTACACATCGCCAATTGCGAGTACGTCACAGATGACACCGACTCCTCCTTGTCTCAGAGGATAGCACCAATGTTAAACCACCACTGTACGAAGGTCAGATCCTTCAGATGTTCACCGACATGAAGGAGCAGCAAGCCCAGTCAGATCGCGAATGGGAGCAGGCGACTCTCGACTGCGAAAATGCCATATGTGAACATGAGGCGTTAAGTCAGCTCAAAGAATAACCCCGGACTCAAATCGCTACCCTCTAGAATAACCAGACACTGATGTAGTCATAAAGCGAACCCGAAATCAAAGTATCTCCTGAAATTTGAGTCCTCAACGAGTTGATCCAAAGATGGATCATGGAGGCTAGTCGATTAATACTTTCACCTGCCAATGTCTTTGACTGTCCTCTCTCCAAAGAGATCCTAGAGTGTGAGTTTCCCAGAAAGTTCTCAACTCCAACCTTCGACTATTACTCCAGAATTAGCGACCCAGTTCAACACATTAGCATTTCCTAAAAAAGATGGTGATATATGTTGGCCCAAAGGCCTTTCACTCTAGTTTTGATGATGATTAACTCATGTAGTTATGTGTACTAATTATCTTGTGATTTTAGTTTCAGTTTATTAATCAAGATATTAGTTGGTGTTTAGCTTCAACAAGATGTATTGGAAGCTTGCACATGTTGATTCAAGAGTTTTTGGATCGAGCCGACTTGGAGATTGCGCTCTAGCTTGGAGATTGCGCTCTACAAGAAGACTTAGGTATCCATAGTTTAGTTTGGGTTTAGATCCTAATTGTAAAGATTAGAATAGTATGATAAGCTCAAGTTCACAACACACACACCTTTCATGTTTCGATTTTCGGTTTTAGGTTTAACCAATCTTGGTTTTCATGAATAGATTTTTTATCAAAACAAGTTTACATGGTTTATGTATATTAGATTTGTTCTATATACATGCATGCTTCAATTGTTTAGACAAACTTTGTTTGATAATCTATTCCATGTGTTTTATGTTTTGGTATTTACAACAAAACATATTTTTGGACTTAATGACAAAAATCATGATATATATATGTTTCTTGTATATTGAATTTCTATTCATATACAATATGCTTCAAAGTGTTTAAATATCATATTTTTGTATCATGGATAAGTTTTAGACAATGTGTATTTTCTATTCAAAATACAAGGTTTTAGAAAATACAAGTTTTGGTTTTTGATAAATATGATAAGATACAAAAATAGTTTTAATTGCTTGATATTTGAGTCAAAACTTTTATCACATGTTTATATATCAATGCAAAATGCTAAAACTATTTTTGGAGATTTTTAGTAATTTATAAGAATTTATTTGACATTAATTTTCCTCAGATTTCAGACCTGACTTTTGTCTGCCAGGCTTGGCCGGTCGACTGGTACGGTCGACCGCACCAAAGAAGCCAGTCGACCGTTCCGGTCGACCGACGTGCACGGATACGTGCACGCTGGCTGACTCTGTAGCCGGTCGACCGAAGCGGTCGACCGACGGAGAGCTGTTGGCTCTCAGGAATTCTCGGTCGACCGAGGCGGTCGACCGGTAGCCACAACGGTTCAGATTTGACCGTTGGGCGGTCGACCGGGCCGGTCGACCGACAGGGTAAATCTGGCAAATATTCTGTAAACGGCTAGTTTTCTAAATTGCCTATAAATACCCCATTTGAGAGAGTTTTTCTCTAATAATTTTTGGGCTAAAATTTTCTATCTCTCTGGTGTTTTTGCTGCAAGAAAAAAATAGGTTTTTGGATTCAAAGTGAACAATCTTTTGTGTTTTTGATTAGGGTTTGAAAAACCAAAGAAAAGGAATTTTGAGAAAAGCTTTTGTTTGAACTTCTATATCTTGATTTCATTTGTTTCCCAAAGGTTTTTCTTTGAGTTGCTGGTTTCATATCCCTTGGTTTTCTCCACACTTGAGCTAAAAATCTACTATCTATATCTATAGGTTATTTGTGTGGAAGAAGAAGTTGTTTGTGGTTGTTGTTGTGACCACCAAGTTGTAACCCAATCTTTTCTAGCTTTGTGCTTTGGGTTGTATCCCTCTAGTTGAGAGGTGATCCTTGTATTGGTTGGTGATTGGGAGTTTGTTGTATTGGTTTGGAATTTGCCTCAAGGAGGAGGTTGTGATTGTTGGAGTTTGCCTCAAGGAGGAGGTTGTGTTGGTTGGCTTGGATTTGTGCCTCAGGGAGGAGGTTGTAAAGAGAGGAGTTGGGTACTCCTTGTAAAGGGTCCTAAGTGGACAAGCTAGTGGAAATCCTTCGTGTGTCGAAGGCGGGGATGTAGAGCTGGGTGCTCGAACCTCGATAACATATCTTATTGTTTGCGCTTGATCCATTGGCTCTCTCTATCTCTCTCTTTACTTTGTGCCTTGCCTTATTCGTATTGTGCATTCATATTTGCTTGGCTTGGTTGTGTGTGAATCATTTGTTGATCACACTTGAGTGTAATTTGTAATTAATTTTTAAATTCCGCATTTAGTTCATAGATTAGCATTGTCACCTATTCACCCCCCTCTAGGTGACTTTTCAATTGGTATCAGAGCTAGTGCTCCTGATATTTAGGTTTAACCACCTAGGAGTGATCTTGGTTTGCTAATCTTCATTTGCATTTTCATTTGCACTCATACTAGTTTGCACTCATGGCTAGCCCTCCTATGTTTGACCATTTTAGATTTGACTCTTGGAAGGTTGACATGATTAGACATCTAAAAGAACTAGGACATTTAGTTTATCAAGCCATCACTATAGAATCCCTCCCTAATAGTAGCAAGCATAAGAAGGCCAATGCATTAGCCCTTAGGACACTTCTAGCATCTCTAAATGAACATCTTTTATCTATTTTTGATCGCTATGATTCGGCTTTTGCAGTTTGGAGCATCTTAACGTCTCCCGAGCTTCCAAGGATCATCAACAATTTGAGGAGATCCAAGAGAGACATGTCCAAAGATAAATGCTTCATGGTGCAAGGGAAAGACTCCCTTGAGGTACACTCGGATTTCCCTCTTGATGATAGCTCTAATTCTTATTGCCATGGTTGTTTTGAGGTTCAAACTTTAAATATGGATCTTACTCAAAAGCTTGAAAATTCTTAGAAAAACACAAACTTTTGAAAGAGAATAATCTTGTTTTGAAAAATGAATTAAAGGATTTATATTCTAATTTTGAAGTGATTTTGCAAGAAAAAGAAGAGATCACTAGTGAACGTGACTCACTACAATCTCAACTTGAACTTGCACTTAAAGAGATTGAAGATTTGAAAAACAAAAATGGTTTTGATGATGTTGTAGAACACAATGAGGTTTTGTCTTCTAGATTGGATCTTGTTTTCAAAGAAAATCTTACTTTGAAAAATAAAATTGATTCTATTACAAAAGAATTGGATTTGGTTTTGATTAAAAATAAATCTTTACAAAATGAGATTGATATTCATGTTTGTCATGCTAGTGTAGCTTCTACTTCTTGCACTCCTATAGCATGTTCCACTTTGTCTTCTAGCATAGAAAATGATATAAACAATTTGAAGAAAAGTGTTGATTGTTTGGGCTCCACTTTGAGCCATTGTGCCATGAATCACACACGATTGGAAACCTTGGTTCGCAAGAAACAAGTTCCAACCTTGCATGCACACCCATCTAGGCATACACATGCTTTTCATGATCACCACCATCATATGTATGCTCACGTGTACACATGTACACATTGTGGTCGAAAAGGCCACCTTGCTAGATTTTGTTATGATCGCATTTATCATGAAAATTTAGCAACTAATTATGTTTGGGTTAGAAAAGATACTAACCCCCGTGGACCCACAAAGAAATGGGTACCAAAAACCACCTCTTTGACTTTTGATGTAGGTGGGAGCTCTCGCATCACTTGAGGGCATTGGTGCCTTGAGGTGGATGCATTCTAAGCTTAAAAGAGAACCATTTGGATGCTTCACTCTCAAGGAGATTTGGTGGGAGGACCACCGTGGTTTGGAGAACTAGAGATGCACCTTCATCGGTTTTGGTATCATTCTCTAACTCCCATCTTTATTTGCATGCTTTTAATGTTCATCTATTTATAGCATGTCATATTTTGTTATTCATTATACCTATGTCATGCTTATTAGAATAGTGTTATACATGTTTAGTTACTTGAGCACCCATGTTTTATATGGATCTTATTTTTGTGATCTCACCTTGTTTAGAACTAACATGTATGCCCTAGATCTAATGCACATGCATATGCATTATGACCATTTGGATGTTTATGATTATATGATGTTTTTATTTTAATGATTCGTGTTTTTGATTATCATAATCATATTGATTGTTGACCCGTTTCATGCTTCATGTTTTAACAACTTGCTTGAATGATAGTTTTTATTAAGACTAGGATTTATACTTGTACAACTAGTGAGGTACAAATAAACCTTTATATATGTTTGTGCTTGAACGCTCATTTGTATTCACTTGATGTACTAGTATAGTCTAGTTTTGATGATTATTACATTTGACTTGTATTCACTATCTTACATGTTTTATTTTAACTTTATGTATATGTCCATCTTGTCCAAACTATCATTTATACATATACATTCTTGAGTCACGTGCCTTCATGCATATACTTTTGTGGACTCATTGTGTTTAGGATATGTATGTATACTTTAGTTTGTACATGACATACATATGCCTTGAAGTTTAAATCGTTTGGATGAATTTCATGTTTGCTAAGCGATTTCACATGTATGATGAATCTCATATTTTTAAGATGATTTCAATTAGTGATTTCACATGAATTTCATGTTTTTAATTTTGAGCTTGATTGTCCATTTTCATGTTAATATGTTTCTCACAACACTTGTACACTCACTCTATTTATGTTTTCTCACGACTTAGTTTTCATGAGTACAAGTTATGCTATATGGATTTTGAGTGTTTTAGTGCCATGTGGTTTACATGTGTCTTCATGAAAATTTTTTTGGATCTCATACTAGTTGATTCATATAACTAGTTATGATATTCTTCCTTGGTAGAGATTTTCAAACATACTACATTTTCAAACCTATTTTTGAAAACCCCTACCATCTAAGGGTGGTTGGATGGGAGATCATGTTCATGTATGCTTTATAATGAAAATCATTTTAAACTTGCACATGATTGGGTGGTAGTTGATATGAGATATACACTTGATCTTATTGTTGTTTCAATTGGTATCATTGAATTCTTTCAATTGGTATCAAATCTTAACATCCTTTTGTATACTCATATATGTTTTGTTTTATATATATGTATGCATACACTTCATATAGTATCAATTTACAATTGGTATCTCTGTATCAAATTTTAAATTGGTATCTATTTCTTACATACATATATAGATGATTTATTTGTGCTTCAAGATATATGCACTAATTTTGCTTATGATAAGCTTGATTTTTTTTAATGACCATCATTTTCAATTGATTTAATTTTCAATTAGTTTCTTTATACAAGCATTATCATTATCTTGCTTATGCTAAGCTTGAGCTTTTACATTATTTCAATTGACTTAGTCTTCAATTGGTATATTATTTCTAGCTTAAGCATATGTTTAGTTGGTATTTCATAAAGGGGGAGAAAACTCACATTTCAATTTTTCAATTGGTATTTAGTTTACCTTTGGTTTTGTTTCCCACTCCCTAACTTTATGAGAAAAAAAAAAAATTTAAGAATGATTATTGATTTTTAATTGGTTTCATTTGCTTATAAAGATAATATCTTCAATTGGTATCTAGATGCATTTGTTTACTCAAAATTGGTATCATTGTGTTTTTCAATTGGTATCATGTGTTTTATTTTCAATATGTTTTAATTTCAATTGAGATCATATTTGTTTTCAATGCCCCTCTTACTTTCAATTGGTAATTGGTAGGCATTTCTTAAATGTTTTTATGATCACTTTCTATTGATATCATAATGCACTTCTTTGACATTTTTTTTAATTGGTATCATTTTTGGTTTCACCCCTTGAAGTAGTTTGTTTATTCTTTGTTTCATATATTTAGGGGGAGAAGAATTCATATCTTTTTGTTTTTACCCCTTTGTTGATGATTGACAAAAAGGGGGAGAAGAATTTGGAGTTGATATGCATGAGTTTTCAGTTTTATGTTCATTTCATCTCCATTGGTATTGGTATCAAGAGCATTATGAGTTTTGTTTTTATTAGTATCCATTGGTATCAAGAGCATGTTTTGGTAATTTAGTTGTTTTGTTTTAATTGGAATCAATAGCATGTTTCATATGCATATTCATTTTGTTTCAAGAACCCTGTTTATATGCATCTTATTGTTTGTTTATTCCTATGCATGAGTTAAGGGGGAGCTTCTTTGAAGCTTTACTTTAATCCATGCATATATAACTCCATGAGTTTTGTCATCATCAAAAAGGGAGAGATTGTTGGCCCAAAGGCCTTTCACTCTAGTTTTGATGATGATTAACTCATGTAGTTATGTGTACTAATTATCTTGTGATTTTAGTTTCAGTTTATTAATCAAGATATTAGTTGGTGTTTAGCTTCAACAAGATGTATTGGAAGCTTGCACATGTTGATTCAGGAGTTTTTGGATCGAGCCGACTTGGAGATTGCGCTCTAGCTTGGAGATTGCGCTCTACAAGAAGACTTAGGTATCCATAGTTTAGTTTGGGTTTAGATCCTAATTGTAAAGATTAGAATAGTATGATAAGCTCAAGTTCACAACACACACACCTTTCATGTTTCGATTTTCGGTTTTAGGTTTAACCGATCTTGGTTTTCATGAATAGATTTTTTATCAAAACAAGTTTACATGGTTTATGTATATTAGATTTGTTCTATATACATGCATGCTTCAATTGTTTAGACAAACTTTGTTTGATAATCTATTCCATGTGTTTTATGTTTTGGTATTTACAACAAAACATATTTTTGGACTTAATGACAAAAATCATGATATATATATGTTTCTTGTATATTGAATTTCTATTCATATACAATATGCTTCAAAGTGTTTAAATATCATATTTTTGTATCATGGATAAGTTTTAGACAATGTGTATTTTCTATTCAAAATACAAGGTTTTAGAAAATACAAGTTTTGGTTTTTGATAAATATGATAAGATACAAAAATAGTTTTAATTGCTTGATATTTGAGTCAAAACTTTTATCACATGTTTATATATCAATGCAAAATGCTAAAACTATTTTTAGGGATTTTTAGTAATTTATAAGAATTTATTTGACATTAATTTTCCTCAGATTTCAGACCTGACTTTTGTCTGCCAGGCTTGGCCGGTCGACTGGTACGGTCGACCGCACCAAAGAAGCCAGTCGACCGTTCCGGTCGACCGACGTGCACGGATACGTGCACGCTGGCTGACTTTGTAGCCGGTCGACCGAAGCGGTCGACCGACGGAGAGCTGTTGGCTCTCAGGAATTCTCGGTCGACCGAGGCGGTCGACCGGTAGCCACAACGGTTCAGAATTTGACCGTTGGGCGGTCGACCGGGCCGGTCGACCGGCAGGGTAAATCTGGCAAATATTCTGTAAACGGCTAGTTTTCTAAATTGCCTATAAATACCCATTTGAGAGAGTTTTTCTCTAAGAATTTTTGGGCTAAAATTTTCTATCTCTCTGGTGTTTTTGCTGCAAGAAAAAAATAGGTTTTTGGATTCAAAGTGAACAATCTTTTGTATTTTTGATTAGGGTTTGAAAAACCAAAGAAAAGGGATTTTGGGAAAAGCTTTTGTTTGAACTTCTATATCTTGATTTCATTTGTTTCCCAAAGGTTTTTCTTTGAGTTGCTGGTTTCATATCCCTTGGTTTTCTCCACACTTGAGCTAAAAATCTACTATCTATATCTATAGGTTATTTGTGTGGAAGAAGAAGTTGTTTGTGGTTGTTGTTGTGACCACCAAGTTGTAACCCAATCTTTTCTTAGCTTTGTGCTTTGGGTTGTATCCCTCTAGTTGAGAGGTGATCCTTGTATTGGTTGGTGATTGGGAGTTTGTTGTATTGGTTTGGAATTTGCCTCAAGGAGGAGGTTGTGATTGTTGGAGTTTGCCTCAAGGAGGAGGTTGTGTTGGTTGGCTTGGATTTGTGCCTCAGGGAGGAGGTTGTAAAGAGAGGAGTTGGGTACTCCTTGTAAAGGGTCCTAAGTGGACAAGCTAGTGGAAATCCTTCGTGTGTCGAAGGCGGGGATGTAGAGCTGGGTGCTCGAACCTCGATAACATATCTTGTTGTTTGCGCTTGATCCATTGGCTCTCTCTATCTCTCTCTTTACTTTGTGCCTTGCCTTATTCATATTGTGCATTCATATTTGCTTGGCTTGGTTGTGTGTGAATCATTTGTTGATCACACTTGAGTGTAATTTGCAATTAATTTTTAAATTCCGCATTTAGTTCATAGATTAGCATTGTCACCTATTCACCCCCCCTCTAGGTGACTTTTCAATATACTCCCGCAACGATCTGCTCATATGCCTAACCTTTTCTTCAGCTTAAAAGGCGTGGTTTCAGATTGGTTCTACTCTCTATCGTCGCATTCTCTCCGCAACATCAAGGAAGTGACCGAGGTATT
>JAVJIF010021558.1:0-45306 GCA_038442645.1 Agave tequilana
CAAAAAGAAAAAAGAAAAATTCAAAGAAAATTGAAAATTAGAAATTAGAAAAAGGAAATAATGGGAAGAGAGAACATTTTTAAATAATTATAAATCATAAGAAAACAAAATAATTATGAAAAAGAATAAAATCAAATGAAAACAAAAATTCGAAAGAAAAAGAAGAAGAAATAAAGAAAAATTAAGATAGAACAAACTCAATTTTGAAAAAAAGAAAAGAAGTAAAAATAATGAAGAATAAAATGTGGGGAGAGAGTGTAAATATCTTATTAAGAGATTTTTTTTTAAACTCATCAGAGAAGATAGTAAAGAGTTTAATGAAATGTTAGAAAACAGTAGTACAAATACCTTGATACGTGTTGCGGTGAACCGGGCTGTCGACAGCAGACGAAGAAGAGCTATCGGTTTTCAGAGAACAGAATTTATCACAGTTGATCTTTGACTGTCAACAACGTTTTCCCGAGAGTTGGGTTTGTCAGAGGCTGCCGACAAGCCAAATAGGCAGCCGACAAACATAGTCTCTGAGCGGTTTCCAAATTTGATTCAGAGTGCGTTTCTATTTTGAATTTGGAAATAGTTGGTTTTTTTTATTTTCATAAACTTTATGGCTATATAAAAAGGGTTTTACCGTATTGTTTGTATCTTATACTTTGATTGATTTAATAAGATCTCTTTCCCCTTCTGCCTCGAGAACGTAGGCAATTTGGTCGAACCTCGTTAAATCTTGTATTCTCGCTCTCTTTATTTTTTTTGCTTGTTCATGTGATTGGTGACTATTCTCTGATGTTGTTATTCTCTTTTACTGTGATTCCAACAATTGGGCATTTTTCTTTGTTTTCTGTATTATCTACATCAAGACCTAGGGGTCAAGTAACTCGTTTTCATATCTTGGCCTGGTTAATAAACTTTTCACCTATAATGAACAATAATGTTATGAATCAGGAGTAGATGATATGCATGATTTTTCTTATTGAGAATTATATATTATAGATTTTATGTACTACCTGTTGGCCCAATGGCCTTCCACTCTAGTTTTGATGATGATCAACACTCATGTAGTTATGTTTACTAATATTCTTGTGTTTCTAAGTTTCAGATCATTAACAGGATATTAGTTGGTGATTAGCTTCAACAAGATGATTAGAAGCTATTCATGATGATTTCCGGTGCCTAAGCTTAAAGATCATACTTTGCACTTGGAGAATCACGGAGTTTGAGAGCAAGTCTACTTGAAGATGAAGATCGTCAGAAGATTAGGTATCCTATTTTAGATAGAGTTTTAGATCATTTGTAAAGCTTAGTTTAGTTGATATGCTCAAGTGCACAAAACACACACGTTCATGATTTGGTTTTTTGGTTTTCGTGAATAATAGATCCAAACAAGTTTACTTTTATACCTATGTATATTAGATATGGTCTAGATATACATACATGCTTTAAACTTGCTAGACAACTTATTTTGACTATCCTATTCATGTTTTGAAAAATTCTAGTTTGATAAATACAAGTTTTGTTTTTGATAAAATTGGCAAGACACAAAAATGAATTGATAGATTGATATATGTTCTGAAATTTTTATCACAAGTTGGTTATCAAAGTAAAAATGATAAAACAATGTTTTAGAAAAACATATTTTAGAAAAACAGTTTTTATGTGATTAAAACTATTTTTTAGATTTACTGTGAATTATGGGATTTTTATTGAGTGAAAAGACCTATTTTCAAATCCCGTATCTGTGCAGAACTGAGGACTGGCTGACAGGCCAAGTCGGTCGACCGGACCGGTCGACCGAACCATAGGCGGTCGACCGGGACGGTCGACCGACGTGCACAAGTCTGTGCACGTTTTGGAGTCTCTGGGACGGTCGACCGGGCGGTCGACCGAGATGAGAGTTCTGCTCTCAAGATGTTTCGGTCGACCGGGCCGGTCGACCGCTATTGCCCACGATCCACATTTTGACCGTTGGCGGTCGACCGGACAGCGTTCGACCGGCAGTCTGTCAGACTGCCAACTCAGCCTAACGGCTAGTTTTGTATAGGGCCTATATAAACCCCATCTCTTTGGGGATTTTAGCAAAGTTTTCTAAGAGAAAAATTTTCAGTTTTCTGAAGTGTTTTAAAAGAGTTTTCAAAAGAGTTTTAAGTGCAAAAAAACTTCTCATCTATTGTTTAGGGTTTTTGAAAAATCAAAGAAAATAGGTTTTGGGATTTTTGCTTAGATCTTCAATTCTATCATATTGCAAGTATTTTCCCAAAGATTTTTCTTTGTTGCTTGTTTCCAAAAAATACTTGTTTCCACACTTGAGCTATCTTCTCTCCTAAACTATTAGGATCTTTTTTTTTGTGGAAAAAGAAAGAGAAAAAGAAAGAGAAGTGTTTGAGGTTGTTTGTTGTAAACCTCATTGTTGTAAACACCCTTATACTTGTGAATCCCTCTTCGGTAGAGGTGATCGGGTGATTTGTGTTGTGGATCCCTCTTGGGTAGAGGTGAAAGTGTTGGTTGTGAGCCTCTTTGGTAGAGGTGTGTGGATTGGTTGTTGTATGGCTACGGGCCTAACCCTCGCGTTGTTGAGGAGGTTGTTGTTTGAGAGAGGAGTTTGGTACTCCTAGAGTTGTAAGAAATCCTCTTTGGTAGAGGTTCCCTCGGTGGGAGTTGAGATAGTGGAAATCCTACACGGTGGTGTAGGCGGGGATGTAGAGCAAGGTGCTCGAACCTCGAAACATATCTTGGTGTTTGCGTTATGATCCATTGTCTCTCTAACTCTCTCTCTTATATTTGTGCAAAGCATCATATTCATATAATATCATATTTGCTTGTGTTGTGCATATTTCATATTGCCTTGCATTTATTCATATTGCTATTCATTCTTATATGCTTGGCTTGATTGTGTGTATTTTATATTGCTTGGATTGCTTGTGTGTGTGTGCCTAAGTTTATACTCATCCAACAAGAGCTTCACATAGCATCACCCCATTCAAGGGAATCAAGGGGAGTTAGTCAGAGCCTCGCAAGGGGAATTCGGCTACACTTGTTGTATTGTATTAGTTTGTGCATAATTGCATTAGCTTCCGCATTTAGCGCACTTAGTTTGCATTAGTTTCTTAGATTAGCACTTACCTATCCACCCCCCTCTAGGTGTGTTTTTCAATTGGTATCAGAGCTAGTGCTCCTGATACTTAGGCTTACATCCTAGGAGTGATCCATTTGCTTGCTAATCTCATTGCATTTGTTTGTTTGCACATTCATATATAGTTTACCATGGACTTCATGACCCCTCCTAGCTTTGACCTCCAACATTGATATTTGGAAGTATAGGATGTCCATGTACCTAAAAACCCTAGGTTGCATGTCTTTCTTGCTGCCACCAAGAGATGTTATCTTGGTGATTGCAACTCATATAGGGGCCAATGCACAAGCCCTAGAGGCCATTAGAAGCACTTTACCTAAAGAATATCTTTCACGTGTTCTAATCTTGATTCCGCTTTTGCAGTGTGGAACAAGTTGACAACAACACCAACACCTCCAAGCTTCAAGTCAAATCCAAACAAGAAGAGGAATCTAGTGGAGAATCCGAGCCACAACAATGCTATATGGTCCAAAGGAATGACTCCTTTGAGGTACATTCGGAACCCCACTTAGATAGTGATGATGATGTTAGTTCTTCTAGTAATGATATTGTTGATCCCCATGCTCTAAATGAAGAACTTTCAATAGTATGTGAAAAGTTAATTGAAAAATATAAGATTTTGAAAAAGAAAAGTCTAGAAATTGAAAAGAAAATAAGTGTTTGCATGCTAGACTTGACAATGTTTTGCAAGAGAGGTTGAGGTCTATAATGAAAGGGATTCATTGAGATCTCAATGGAACTTGCACTTAAAGAAAATGAATTTTTAAAGTCTAAAAATGATTGCCATGCTATTTTAAAGAAAATGAAAACTTGTCTTCTAGAGTTGATTTTGTTTTAAAGAGAATGTTGTTTTGAAAAACAAAATCATTTCTATTTCCAATGATTAAATGTTTGCTTAGAGAAAAATATTGTTTTGCAAAATAAGATTGATTCTCATGTTTGCCATGCTAGGGTAGTTTCACCTAAATCACCCATTGCATGTTCCACTTTTCTCTGCTCGAAAATGATATAAATTTGTTAAAGAAGAAAATGGATTGTTTGGGCTCCACTATGAGCCAATGTGCCATGAACCACTCACGATTGGAAACCTTGGTTCGAAAGAAACAAGTTCCAACTTCTATGCATGCACACCCTCCACGGCATACACATGCTCCTCACGGACACCATCAACACATGTATGCTCATGTGTACTCATGTACACATTGTGGACGTAAGGGCCACCTTGCTAAATTTTGTTATGATAGAATACATACTCCTAATTTAGTAAAGAATTTGTTTGGGTTAGAGAAGGTACTAACCCCCATGGACCCAAGAAGATATGGGTACCAAAGACCACCCCTCCTATTGTTTTTGATGTAGGTGTGGGCTCTCACATGACGTGAGAGTGATGACACCTTGGAGTGGATGCGTTTCCGGACTTAAAGGAAACATATGGATGCATCACTTTCAAGGGAAGGTTTGGTGGAGAGGACCACCATGCTTTGGAGAAAGGAGAGTTGCTTCTTCGGTTTTGGTAACAATCCTTTACTCCCATTTATTGTTTACATGCTTCCATGTTTTAATGTTTATAGCATGTTTTTGATGTTTAGGATTAGTATGTTCATTCCATGTTTATTAGATCCTTGACATACATGTATAGTATTTGAGACACATATGCTTATATGAACCCATATTTAGTGTTCTCACTTTTTTTAAGCTATAATGTACATCATGAATCTAATACATGTAATTTACATAGTAATCATGTTTTAGTTTTTATCATGATGACTTTTATATTTGTTTTGATGCTTCATGTTTTGAATATATGTTTAGATGTTTGTTTTCATTAAGACTAGTTATATACTTGTACATAGAGTGGGCTACAAATAAATCTATATATGTTGAGCTTGATTGCTTATTTGAACCCATTAGATGTGCTAGTATAGTCTAGTTTTGATGATTCATACATTTCAAACTTGTATTCCATTTTTGGATTTGTTTTATGATTGTGTGTTTCACTTCATGTAAATGTTTGTATTGCTAAACTTTAAGATATACATGTATACCCCTTGAGTCATTTGCCTTTCATGCAAATCTATATTTGGACTCAATTGTGTTTAGGGATATGTATGTATACTTCATGTTTGACAATTCATACATATATTTGAAATGAAATTTGTTGTGATGAAAATTTAGCCTTACATGTTTTCATGTTATGTGTCAATATTTAACTTCATGTATATGTCCATCTTATCCAAACTATTGACTATATATGAGTATCCTTTTTGAGCCACGTGCCTTAATGCATATATCTTGTGGACTCTTTATGTTTTGGATATGTATGTATACGTTAGTTTGTATTAGACATACATATGCCTTGAAGATTAGATAGTTTTGATGATTTCGTGTTTTAAAGAATAATTGAGCTTATTGCCTAATTTTCATATTTATGATCTTCATAATTTATTTGTACACTCACATCTATTGCTTGCTCATGTTTTGTTTTCATGAGTCTTATTTATGCCTAATTGAACTTGAGTGTTTGATATGATGTGAATCTCATGTTTATGAAAAACAATTTTGTTTTATTCCTTGCTTGAAGGATTTCGTACTAGTTAATAAGTTTTTTCATTTTAACTAGTTCGTATTCTTCATTTGGTAGTGATTTTCAAACTAAACCTAATTTTCAAATCTATTTTTGAAAACCCCTACCTTCAAAGGGCGGTAGGATGGGAGATCATGTTCATGTATGCCCTAAATTGAAAATCTTTAAAACTTGAATTATGATTGGGTGGTAGATGATATGATGTATACACTTGAACTTATTGTTATGTCAATTGGTATCATTGAACTCTTTCAATTGGTATCATTTTGATCTTCTTGTATACTCATATATGTTTTGTATGTATGTATGCTTTAAATTCCAAGTATATCAATTTCTATTGGTATCTATCTTTCATACATATATATGTTTGTGTTTATGCTAGTGCTTGAGTTTCAATTTTGTTTAAATTGATTACTTTTAAATTGTTATCAAGACTATGCATGACTTTAGTTTGTATTTCATAAAGGGGGAGAAAATTTGATTTTGTATTTCAATTGGTATTTGTACTCCCACTCTTTATGATCAAAAGTTGTTATTTTGAACATATGATATCAACATCAAATTTGTTTATATGTTTCTCAAAATGAAATATATTCTTACAATTGGTATCAAAATTTGTGTTTAGACATTCAAAATTTGTTATGTTGTTTTACAATTGGTAATTTGTTATGTTTAATTACAATTGGTATCTCAAAATGTTGTTTAAAGAATATATTTAAAGTTTTGATTTGTATTTCCTATATGCAAGGAGAGCTTAACATCTCTCTTACATATAGATTCATGTTGAGTATATTATAAATTGAGGAGCTTGACAACTCTTCTTTATATGATATACGTGTGTAGGGGAGCTTCACATCTCCTCTTATGCATTACATAATATGTGTTATGTGAATTGGGGCTTGTCATCCTTTCTTCATGTAATGCATATGTGTAGGGAAGCTAACTTAGCGTCTTCCTCTTCATGAATGTATATAACATATAACATATATTGATCCTTGTTTATTGGTATCAAGATGCTTCATTGACATATTTTTTAATTGATATCATGTTTGTAGTCACCCCTTATTGACTTTGCATTTGTTTTAGACAAAAAGGGGGAGAACATTGTTTGCATTGTTTTGATTGACAAAAGGGGAGAAAGATTTTTACCCCTCATTTTATCTATGGTTTTGATTGTTTACCCCTTTGTTGATGATTGACAAAAAGGGGAGAAGTATTTATGTGTTATATGCATATATTATGTTATATGCATATATTATGTTTTAATATCAAGAATATTAAGTTTAATTGTTTATTAAGTTTAATTGATATCCAAAGCTTTTGTAATTGTTGTAATTGGTATCTAGAGTTTATATATGCTTCTTTATGTTTTTGCATATATTGAGTTCATGCATAAGCAAATAAACAATAAGATATGAAAAATATGTATGTTTCTTGTTTAGAATCATAAGCTTTCATTGCATATTTATTTATTCATTTGTTATGCATGAGTTAAGGGGGAGCTTCTTTGAAGCTTAACTTTAATCCATGCATATATAACTCCATGAGTTTTGTCATCATCAAAAGGGGGAGATTGTTGGCCCAATGGCCTTCCACTCTAGTTTTGATGATGATCAACACTCATGTAGTTATGTTTACTAATATTCTTGTGTTTCTAAGTTTCAGATCATTAACAGGATATTAGTTGGTGATTAGCTTCAACAAGATGATTATAAGCTATTCATGATGATTCCGGTGCCTAAGCTTAAAGATCATACCTTTGCACTTGGAGAATCACGGAGTTTTTGGAGCAAGTCTACTTGAAGATGAAGATCGTCAAGAAGACTTAGGTATCCTATTTTAGATAGAGTTTTAGATCCATTTGTAAAGCTTAGTTTAGTTGATATGCTCAAGTGCACAAAACACACACGTTTCATGATTTGGTTTTTGGTTTTCGTGAATAATAGATCCAAACAAGTTTACTTTATACCTATGTATATTAGATATGGTCTAGATATACATACATGCTTTAACTTGCTAGACAAACTTATTTTGACTATCCTATTCATGTTTTGGAAAATTCTAGTTTGATAAAATACAAGTTTTGTTTTTGATAAAATTGGCAAGACACAAAATGAATTGATATGATTGATATATGTCTTGAAATTTTTATCACAAGTTTGGTTATCAAAGTAAAATGATAAAACAAGTTTTAGAAAAACATATTTTTAGAAAAACAGTTTTTATTGTGATTAAAACTATTTTTTAGATTTACTGTGAATTTATGGGATTTTTATTGAGTGAAAGACCTATTTTCAAATCCCGTATCTGTGCAGAACTGAGGACTGGCTGACAGGCCAAGTCGGTCGACCGGACCGGTCGACCGCACCATAGGCCGGTCGACCGGGACGGTCGACCGACGTGCACAAGTCTGTGCACGTTTTGGAGTCTCTGGGACGGTCGACCGGGCCGGTCGACCGAGATGAGAGTTCTGCTCTCAGGATGTTTCGGTCGACCGGGCCGGTCGACCGCTATTGCCAACGGTCACATTTTTGACCGTTGGCGGTCGACCGGACCGGTCGACCGGCAGTCTGTCAGACTGCCAACTCAGCCTAACGGCTAGTTTTGTATAGGGGCTATATAAACCCCATCTCTTTGGGGATTTTAGCAAAGTTTTTCTAAGAGAAAAATTTTCAGTTTTCTGAAGTGTTTAAAAGAGTTTTCAAAAGAGTTTTAAGTGTAAAAACTTCTCATCTTTATTGTTTTAGGGTTTTTGGAAAATCAAAGAAAAATAGGTTTTTGGGATTTTTGCTTAGATCTTCAATTTTATCATATTGCAAGTATTTTCCCAAAGATTTTTCTTTGTTGCTTGTTTCCAAAAATACTTGTTCCACACTTGAGCTATCTTCTATCCTAAACTAGTAGGATCTTTTTTTTTTGTGGAAAAAGATAAGAGAAAAAGAAAGAGAAGTGTTTGAGGTTGTTTGTTGTAAACCTCATTGTTGTAAACACCCTTATACTTGTGAATCCCTCTTCGGTAGAGGTGATCGGGTGATTGTGTTGTGGATCCCTCTTGGGTAGAGGTGATAGTGTTTGGTTGTGAGCCTCTTCGGTAGAGGTGTGTGGATTGGTTGTTGTATTGGCTACGGGCCTAACCCCTCGGTTGTGAGGAGGTTGTTGTTTGAGAGAGGAGTTTGGTACTCCTAGAGTTGTAAGAAATCCTCTTGGTAGAGGTTCCCTCGGTGGGAGTTGAGATAGTGGAAATCCTACACGGTGGTGTAGGCGGGGATGTAGAGCAAGGTGCTCGAACCTCGAAACATATCTTGGTGTTTGCGTATTGATCCATTGTCTCTCTAACTCTCTCTCTTATATTTGTGCAAAGCATCATATTCATATCATATCATATTTGCTTGTGTTTGTGCATATTTCATATTGCCTTGCATTTATTCATATTGCTATTCATTCTTATATGCTTGGCTTGATTGTGTGTATTTTATATTGCTTGGATTGCTTGTGTGTGTGTGCCTACTTATACTCATCCAACAAGAGCTTCACATAGCACCTCAACCCATTTCAAGGGGAATCAAGGGGAGTTAGTCCAGAGCCTCGCAAGGGGAATTCGGCTACACTTGTTGTATTGTATTAGTTTGTGCATAATTTGCATTAGCTTCCGCATTTAGCGCACTTAGTTTGCATTTAGTTTCTTAGATTAGCACTTACACCTATTCACCCCCCCTCTAGGTGTTTTTCATTGGTATCAGAGCTAGTGCTCCTGATACTTAGGCTTAACATCCTAGGAGTGATCCATTTGCTTGCTAATCTCATTTGCATTTGTTTGTTTGCACATTCATATATAGTTTACCATGAACTTCATGACCCCTCCTAGCTTTGACCCTTCCAACATTGATATTTGGAAGTATAGGATGTCCATGTACCTAAAAACCCTAGGTTTGCATGTCTTTCTTGCTGCCACCAAGAGATGTTATCTTGGTGATTGCAATCATATAGGGGCAATGCACAAGCCCTAGAGGCCATTAGAAGCACTTTACCTAAAGAATATCTTTCACGTGTTTCTAATCTTGATTCCGCTTTTGCAGTGTGGAACAAGTTGACAACAACCACCAACACCTCCAAGCTTCAAGTCCAAATCCAACAAGAAGAGGAATCTAGTGGAGAATCCGAGCCACAACAATGCTATATGGTCCAAGGGAATGACTCCTTTGAGGTACATTCGGAACCCCACTTAGATAGTGATGATGATGCTAGTTCTTCTAGTAATGATATTGTTGATCCCCATGCTCTAAATGAAGAACTTTCAATAGTATGTGAAAAGTTAATTGAAAATATAAGATTTTGAAAAAGAAAAGTCTAGAAATTGAAAAAGAAAATAAGTGTTTGCATGCTAGACTTGACAATGTTTTGCAAGAGAAGGTTGAGGTCTATAATGAAAGGGATTCATTGAGATCTCAATTGGAACTTGCACTTAAAGAAAATGAATTTTTAAAGTCTAAAAATGATTGCCATGCTATTTTAAAGAAAAATGAAAACTTGTCTTCTAGAGTTGATTTTGTTTTAAAAGAGAATGTTGTTTTGAAAAACAAATCATTTCTATTTCCAATGATTTAAATGTTTGCTTAGAGAAAAATATTGTTTTGCAAAATAAGATTGACTCTCATGTTTGCCATGCTAGGGTAGTTTCACCTAAATCACCCATTGCATGTTCCACTTCTTCTATGCTCGAAAATGATATAAATTTGTTAAAGAAGAAAATGGATTGTTTGGGCTCCACTATGAGCAATGTGCCATGAACCACTCACGATTGGAACCTTGGTTCGAAAGAAACAAGTTCTAACTTCTATGCATGCACACCCTCCACGGCATACACATGCTCCTCACGGACACCATCAACACATGTATGCTCATGTGTACTCATGTACACATTGTGGACGTAAGGGCCACCTTGCTAAATTTTGTTATGATAAAATACATACTCCTAATTTAGCAAAGAATTTTGTTTGGGTTAGAGAAGGTACTAACCCCCATGGACCCAAGAAGATATGGGTACCAAAGACCACCCCTCCTATTGTTTTTGATGTAGGTGTGGGCTCTCACATGACGTGAGAGTGATGACACCTTGGAGTGGATGCGTTCCGGACTTAAAGGAAAACATATGGATGCATCACTTTCAAGGGAAGGTTTGGTGGAGAGGACCACCATGCTTTGGAGACAGGAGAGTTACTTCTTCGGTTTGGTAACAATCCTTTACTCCCATTTATTGTTTACATGCTTTCCATGTTTTAATGTTTATAGCATGTTTTTGATGTCTATGGATTAGTATGTTCATTCCATGTTTATTAGATCCTTGACATACATGTATAGTATTTGAGACACATATGCTTATATGAACCCATATTTAGTGTTCTCACTTTTGTTTAAGCTATAATGTACATCATGAATCTAATACATGTGAATTTACATAGTAATCATGTTTTAGTTTTATCATGATGACTTTTATATTTGTTTTGATGCTTCATGTTTTGAATATATGTTTAGATGTTGTTTTCATTAAGACTAGTTATATACTTGTACATAGAGTGGGCTACAATAAATCTATATATGTTGAGCTTGATTGCTTATTTGAACCCATTAGATGTGCTAGTATAGTCTAGTTTTGATGATTCATACATTTCAAACTTGTATTCCATTTTTGGATTTATTTTATGATTGTGTGTTTCACTTCATGTAAATGTTTGTATTGCTAAACTTTAAGATATACATGTATACCCCTTGAGTCATTTGCCTTTCATGCAAATCTATATTTGGACTCAATTGTGTTTAGGGATATGTATGTATACTTCATGTTTGACAATTCATACATATACTTTGAAATGAAATTTGTTGTGATGAAAATTTAGCCTTACATGTTTTCATGTTTATGTGTCAATATTTAACTTCATGTATATGTCCATCTTATCCAAACTATTGACTATACATGAGTATCCTTTTTGAGCCACGTGCCTTAATGCATATATCTTGTGGACTCTTTATGTTTTGGATATGTATGTATACGTTAGTTTGTATTAGACATACATATGCCTTGAAGATTAGATAGTTTTGATGATTTCGTGTTTTAAAGAATAATTGAGCTTATTGCCTAATTTTCATATTTATGATCTTCATAATTTATTTGTACACTCACATCTATTGCTTGCTCATGTTTTGTTTTCATGAGTCTTATTTATGCCTAATTGAACTTGAGTGTTTGATATGATGTGAATCTCATGTTTATGAAAAACAATTTTGTTTTATTCCTTGCTTGAAGGATTTCGTACTAGTTAATAAGTTTTTTCATTTTAACTAGTTCGTATTCTTCATTTGGTAGTGATTTTCAAACTAAACCTAATTTTCAAATCTATTTTTGAAAACCCCTACCTTCAAAGGGCGGTAGGATGGGAGATCATGTTCATGTATGCCCTAAATTGAAAATCTTTAAAACTTGAATTATGATTGGGTGGTAGATGATATGATGTATACACTTGAACTTATTGTTATGTCAATTGGTATCATTGAACTCTTTCAATTGGTATCATTTTGATCTTCTTGTATACTCATATATGTTTTGTATGTATGTATGCTTTAAATTCCAAGTATATCAATTTCTATTGGTATCTATCTTTCATACATATATATGTTTGTGTTTATGCTAGTGCTTGAGTTTCAATTTTGTTTAAATTGATTACTTTTAAATTGTTATCAAGACTATGCATGACTTTAGTTTGTATTTCATAAAGGGGGAGAAAATTTGATTTTGTATTTCAATTGGTATTTGTACTCCCACTCTTTATGATCAAAAGTTGTTATTTTGAACATATGATATCAACATCAAATTTGTTTATATGTTTTTCAAAATGAAATATTTCTTACAATTGGTATCAAAATTTGTGTTTAGACATTCAAAATTTGTTATGTTGTTTTACAATTGGTAATTTGTTATGTTTAATTACAATTGGTATCTCAAATGTTGTTTAAAGAATATATTTAAAGTTTTGATTTGTATTTCCTATTGATTTGTATTTCCTATATGCAAGGAGAGCTTAACATCTCTCTTACATATAGATTCATGTTGAGTATATTATAAATTGAAGAGCTTGACAACTCTTCTTTATATGATATACGTGTGTAGGGGGAGCTTCACATCTCCTCTTATGCATTACATAATATGTGTTATGTGAATTGGGGCTTGTCATCCTTTCTTCATGTAATGCATATGTGTAGGGAAGCTAACTTAGCGTCTTCCTCTTCATGAATGTATATAACATATAACATATATTGATCCTTGTTTATTGGTATCAAGATGCTTCATTGACATATTTTTTAATTGATATCATGTTTGTAGTCACCCCTTATTGACTTTGCATTTGTTTTAGACAAAAAGGGGGAGAACATTGTTTGCATTGTTTTGATTGACAAAAAGGGGAGAAAGATTTTTACCCCTCATTTTATCTATGGTTTTGATTGTTTACCCCTTTGTTGATGATTGACAAAAGGGGGAGAAGTATTTATGTGTTATATGCATATATTATGTTATATGCATATATTATGTTTTAATATCAAGAATATTAAGTTTAATTGTTTATTAAGTTTAATTGATATCCAAAGCTTTTGTAATTGTTGTAATTGGTATCTAGAGTTTATATATGCTTCTTTATGTTTTTGCATATATTGAGTTCATGCATAAGCAAATAAACAATAAGATATGAAAAATATGTATGTTTCTGTTTAGAATCATAAGCTTTCATTGCATATTTATTTATTCATTTGTTATGCATGAGTTAAGGGGAGCTTCTTTGAAGCTTAACTTTAATCCATGCATATATAACTCCATGAGTTTTGTCATCATCAAAAAGGGGAGATTGTTGGCCCAATGGCCTTCCACTCTAGTTTTGATGATGATCAACACTCATGTAGTTATGTTTACTAATATTCTTGTGTTTCTAAGTTTCAGATCATTAACAGGATATTAGTTGGTGATTAGCTTCAACAAGATGATTAGAAGCTATTCATGATGATTCCGGTGCCTAAGCTTAAAGATCATACCTTTGCACTTGGAGAATCACGGAGTTTTGGAGCAAGTCTACTTGAAGATGAAGATCGTCAAGAAGACTTAGGTATCCTAGTTTAGATAGAGTTTTAGATCCATTTGTAAAGCTTAGTTTAGTTGATATGCTCAAGTGCACAAAACACACACGTTTCATGATTTGGTTTTTGGTTTTCGTGAATAATAGATCCAAACAAGTTTACTTTATACCTATGTATATTAGATATGGTCTAGATATACATACATGCTTTAAACTTGCTAGACAAACTTATTTTGACTATCCTATTCATGTTTTAGAAAATTCTAGTTTGATAAAATACAAGTTTTGTTTTTGATAAAATTGGCAAGACACAAAAATGAATTGATATAATTGATATATGTCTTGAAATTTTTATCACAAGTTTGGTTATCAAAGTAAAATGATAAAACAAGTTTTAGAAAAACATATTTTTAGAAAAACATTTTTATTGTGATTAAAACTATTTTTTAGATTTACTGTGAATTTATGGGATTTTTATTGAGTGAAAAGACCTATTTTCAAATCCCGTATCTGTGCAGAACTGAGGACTGGCTGACAGGCCAAGTCGGTCGACCGGACCGGTCGACCGCACCATAGGCCGGTCGACCGACGTGCACAAGTCTGTGCACGTTTTGGAGTCTCTGGGACGGTCGACCGGGCCGGTCGACCGAGATGAGAGTTCTGCTCTCAGGATGTTTCGGTCGACCGGGCCGGTCGACCGCTATTGCCCAACGGTCACATTTTTGACCGTTGGCGGTCGACCGGACCGGTCGACCGGCAGTCTGTCAGACTGCCAACTCATCCTAACGGCTAGTTTTGTATAGGGGCTATATAAACCCCATCTCTTTGGGATTTTAGCAAAGTTTTCTAAGAGAAAAATTTTCAGTTTTCTGAAGTGTTTAAAGAGTTTTCAAAAGAGTTTTAAGTGCAAAAACTTCTCATCTTTATTGTTTTAGGGTTTTTGGAAAATCAAAGAAAAATAAGTTTTTGGGATTTTTGCTTAGATCTTCAATTCTATCATATTGCAAGTATTTTTCCAAAAATTTTTCTTTGTTGCTTGTTTCCAAAAATACTTGTTTCCACACTTGAGCTATCTTCTATCCTAAACTATTAGGATCTTTTTTTTTTTTGTGGAAAAAGATAAGAGAAAAAGAAAGAGAAGTGTTTGAGGTTGTTTGTTGTAAACCTCATTGTTGTAAACACCCTATACTTGTGAATCCCTCTTCGGTAGAGGTGATCGGGTGATTGTGTTGTGGATCCCTCTTGGGTAGAGGTGATAGTGTTGGTTGTGAGCCTCTTCGGTAGAGGTGTGTGGATTGGTTGTTGTATTGGCTACGGGCCTAACCCCTCGGTTGTGAGGAGGTTGTTGTTTGAGAGAGGAGTTTGGTACTCCTAGAGTTGTAAGAAATCCTCTTTGGTAGAGGTTCCCTCGGTGGGAGTTGAGATAGTGGAAATCCTACACGGTGGTGTAGGCGGGGATGTAGAGCAAGGTGCTCGAACCTCGAAACATATCTTGGTGTTTGCGTATTGATCCATTGTCTCTCTAACTCTCTCTCTTATATTTGTGCAAGCATCATATTCATATCATATCATATTTGCTTGTGTTGTGCATATTTCATATTGCCTTGCATTTATTCATATTGCTATTCATTCTTATATGCTTGGCTTGATTGTGGTATTTTATATTGCTTGGATTGCTTGTGTGTGTGTGCCTAACTTATACTCATCCAACAAGAGCTTCACATAGCACCTCAACCCATTTCAAGGGGAATCAAGGGGAGTTAGTCCAGAGCCTCGCAAGGGGAATTCGGCTACACTTGTTGTATTGTATTAGTTTGTGCATAATTTGCATTAGCTTCCGCATTTAGCGCACTTAGTTTGCATTTAGTTTCTTAGATTAGCACTTACACATATTCACCCCCCCTCTAGGTGTTTTCACTACCAGCAAATTATTCTTCTTTTCTCAAGTCGCCCTTTCTCACCTAATTGGTTAAAGGTTTTATTTTCCCTAATGAACTGTAGAAGCCAAAGAAAACAAGAAGAGCTTTTCATGGAAACTAAATATGGTTTGGTGACAAGAAAAAGAAAATGTAGTTACTGAACTGACTTTAGGCATGTTTGGTTATCATAAGTGACCGTAAGTCGTAAGTCATAAGTGATAAACTCTTTTACAATTGTAAGTGAGTTACATGCAAATAAGTTTTATGTTGTTAGGTTAAAAATGTAAAATTGTAAGTGAGAATGTGTATTGGGTTTTCGGTTGTTGTAATGTGTAAGTCGTAAATAGAAAAGTTGATCACAAAAATTAACTGTTTGTGATTTAAAAATATTAAAAAATATCAATAAATATTAAAATACTATTTATTAAATATATTAAATATATTATATATTAAAAATTAAATAATTATAATACTAAATATATTAAAAAATTAAAAATTAGTAAAGATTAAAAATTAAATATATTAAATTATAAAAAATAATCTAATAATCAAAACTTATTAAATTTATATTAAATATTACTAATCTATAAATAAAGAAAGAATTAAAATTAAGTGAAATATATTATATTAATTCAGTAATATAGAAAGATTAATCTAGTAATAAAAAAGATTCTAATATTAACAATTATTAAATTATTAATAAAAACTTTAATCTAATAATATCTTATCTAATAATTAAATATTCTCATAATTTAAAAAATTAATCTAATATTAGAAAAATATTAATCTAATTACAATTAGCTGTCTGCAATACAGATTTGCATGACAAAAAAATTAACTATTTGTGTTGCAAGTAGGCCGTAAGTAAAATTTGCATGGCTACAAAATTAACTGTTTATGTTGTAAGTGAACTGTAAGTGGGATGTAAGTGCATTTTATGACTTCTAGCCCAAACAAACATCGTAAATCGTAAGTCGCAATTACCACTTGTGACTTACGAACTTTTACGGTGTAAACAAACATGCTCTTTGACTACCACCTCTTCCTCTCATAGCAGTTGATGAAGATGTTGAGGTACCCTTTCCAGCTTCTCTTTGCCTCTATCTACCTTTTATTCCTCTTTTGCTTAGGGTCGGTCTTCCACACTTCACTGGATTGGAACTTTTCAGTGGATTAGGCACAAATGCATTTTTACAACTCCTAGCATTGTGGCCTACTCTCTTGCAATTGCTACACTTGATAATCTGCCCTACTTTCGAAATGCAGTATGGGTTAACAGGTTCATCAACCCCTTTCTTCCTAGCTTTTGCTGGCCTTCCAGTCTTATTGTGATGTATTGTATGATTGCTATACTTTATATTTGGAGAATATAATTGTGAAACACAGGTCTTCAAAATAGCAATATCATCCTCCAGTCAGCAAGTAAGTCAGTCTAGGAGAAAAAATAGGTCAGTTGGCCCTATCTAGATTGACACAGATGGTTCCCCGTTCACTATGACGCACTCTCCAAGCACATTAATTGGCATGTCCGTCATTGCGACGAGTTCTCTTCGGCCTTGACTTGGCCTGACCACAAGAATTTTGGGAGGGTTGAAGCATTATATTTTGAGTTGACTGTAAATTATTTAGGTCATTAATATTGTAGCTTATGTTTATGCTTTATTGAGGTTTTAATCTAATATGTATTGTGTTATATGCAGGTGCATTTTCACTGCTGGCTTGGAATGGCACTGCAGAGATTGCAAAAAAATTTCGCAAGCGGTTCAACGATAATGCCCGAAAAAAGTGGAGCGACAACAAAAATCGCTCCCTGCATCATACTTTTGATCACTGCTAGGTTCTATAGCTGAAGCTAATACTCAGCAGCCAGACAGAGTCGATAGTGAGGCTTGAAAAATCTCTTGTCGATATATGAAAAGAACAACCAGGACAACGAAATTGGTTCATAAAAATAAAAAAGTTATAAATTATTTATATATTATTATACACTGTACATTTACTGATTAGTTTATTTTTAAATTTTATAGTCGAAGAGCAAAAAAGTGAAGCTTCTCGCGCTGCCAATGACTTGCTACATAAGATGGGTAGAAACATTCTTTCTGCGTGGAAGGATAAATTTATAAGTATAACTTTATATTCATTTGCTTTTATAGTATATTTGCTTTTAAAATTAATTTAATTTTTTAAGTTTCTTTCATTTGTAATAGAGAGAGGCTTGTGGGAGGGAGCCAAACACAAAAGAGATATACAATAAGGAATTTCTGAAGATGGATGCGCTGAATGCTCCTGAGGACGAGCTTCCCATTCCTCGCACCTGGGGCAAGCCAGTCACCAACGAATCCATGTCTGTGGGCATAAGTATTAAAAGTTTTTTATATATATCCTCACAGTTTACAAAATGATAGAAACCTAATTATACTTTTGATACCTTTGATAATTTTTAGGTGCAGCTTGAGAGGCATTATGATGCGGCGATAGCATATGACAGCGATGAGAGCACCGCTAGCACACAAGCGACTCTTGAGATATTTGGACGTGTAACAAGACTCAGGCTGCACATGGATGTTCCCAAAGGCACCAGGCCGTTAGGAGGGATACCTACACCATTCAGCTTGAGCAGCAGGTTCAGGCCATGAGGCAGCAGTCAGAGGACGATCATCAAATGATCGCCAGTTTGGAGGCGAGTCAGAGAGAGATGCCACAACTTATGGCCCAGTTTATGATGAGTCAACAAAGCCGAACAACCTAGCAGCGGGGCGACGACAGTGCCTAAGTGATATTGGGAGAGAGTTTGTTACGTATTGATATGTTTGGCTGTTTATATATTAATATATTTGGGCTTTACTTTTGGAGGATTAACATAATGTTGGAGGAGTTTGGTTGGGATTCATTTGGCTGTTGGAGGAGGTTGGGATTTGTTTGATATGTATATATATATATATATATATATATATATATATATATATATATATATATATATATATATATATATATGTATGTGTATGTGTGTATATATATATATATGTATGTATGTGTGTGTGTGTGTGTGGTGTGTGTGTGTGTGTGTGTGTGTGTGTGTGTGTGTGTGTGTGTGTGTGTGTGTATATATATATATATATATATATATATATATATATATACCTGTTGAAATTACATGTTTATTGTAATTGTATCAGTTTATATCAGTTATAAATGTTTGCATATATGTATGTATGTCTGTGCGCAGCAGTTTGAAAAATTTTCCCCATAACTGCATCGAATCCATAATTCAACATAATTATGTCTGATGAATGCATTGAATATACCATTTTCGATGCAATTATAGGACAAGGGTGAAAGGGAAGGAGCTACAACTGGCCAACCTGCTCCATGAAGTAAACTTGGTCCTTGGCGGAGGGATCCACGTTAGCCCAAGCTTCAGGATCTGAACATACAGGTTCAGGAGAGTTAGAAAGTTACCCAACGAGTGGTAAGATGAAGCTAAGTGGCATACACAAGCATGTTGGATTCTGTTTAACAGAAATCAATCTGACAACTATTCAAGATCACTGAAATATCAACAATCTAATTGGCCAGGTCGGCAAATATCAGGTGGGAGGTTTTTCGTTCAAGAGAACGTTCCTTAATTTAAGAACCACCTTTCAATTTCCTTCCTTGGTTAAACACCAATTAGACTGAATCTAAATCAGTCTCGATATACTGAATATCAGTATATCCCCTGTATAAAGAAATTAATTCACTTATACAGTACTTGGAGTGAGGTACGCTTAGAGCGAATCTCCTTAAGACAATTACGTCCCCCGCACTGGTGCTAACGGGTTACTGGACGCTGGTCTCCCAAGATACAACACTCCTTCATGGTATTTGGATAGCACTACCAAATCACCGTACGGTCGAACCGTAGTCAACCAGTACCTTCACAGGATCGTTGAAGCAGCGGGACAAAGACAAATTTCGGGTGAATATTTGCCTTTACTTTGGAGGAGCACTCACTGTAGAGGAAGAAGGAAGGTTGAAGAATATTCTTCTTCGGAAGTCCCAGATTCAGACAATAATTCTATAAAAGAATCTGTTTAATTTTTTGAGCCCTCTTTCAGAACGAATTTTGCAGAATCTCTTTTGGAAGTCGCTTCGGAAACTGACTTTCCCACTTCCCGTTGGAAGTCACTTTAGAACTCCACTTCCTAGTTCAGAACGCAGTAACTCACTTCCAGTTCAAAACTCAGAGAGAGAGAAGAGATTTTCGTTTTTGGTGTGTTTAGAATGAGAAACTGGAGCGCTATTACTATTAATAGCGCTCCAAGAGGGGCCAACGGGTCCGAACCCAACGAAAGGTTGCAACGGTTCGGTCTGAACTGTTGAAATGGTTCGACCCAACAGTCGCAACTGTTGGCTGTCCAACTGGAGGGGTTCGAATCCGGATAGCGGGGCGGGTCCGTTGGCGGGCGGTTCGGATCTGGATAGCGGAGCGGGTATGCTTCGCGTAACCCATACCCGTGAGACCTAATTCAAAAAGAACCAGGCCAGGTAGAGAACCCGAACTCGAACCTGAACCAGAAACCAGACCCAGACCCGGTCCCGGTCCCGAGCCCGGCACTGACGCCAGCCGGCCGGCCGCTGCCGCCAGCGGCGGCGCGCGCATGAGCGGGCATGGTTCCCTCCAAATCGCGCGCGAAAACTCCAAGTACCCAAAGGGCACGCCCTTTGTTCTCAATTTTCTCTATTTAAACACAATGAACTTCCATCCCATGGCCAATGTGGGACTAAATGCTTTTAGCTACCTTTAGTCCCATTTTGGCTTTGAATTAGGCAATCTTTAGCTTGAATATCTCATTCATTCGAAGTCGGAATTGAACATGTGAATATACCACGTTCATCCCCAATGGAAGGAGAACACACTCCAACCATCATCCAATTGATTCGATCAACGGATCTCGCCATAATTCAATTCAAAGATTCACATTTATATTCTTCATATTCAAACAATCCCCACAATGAATGGAGATTCAAGAAAATGACACACAAAGAGACTGACTCTATTGTGAAAAGTACTTTAGAAAAGAAACTGCATCAGGATAGGTGAACTAGGTCTTGAACCTTCCATAGCGAAAGCTTTATCGGACTTACTGGCTAATCAGTGAACTAGGTCTTGAACTGTTAGCCGTTAGTGTAAGCCAAGCAACAAGCTTCACACAGTGACTTTCCAAATTAACTTTGGTTCTCGGTTGTGTCCGTTTTGGCCCTGGACATTCTTAGTTTCAGAGAGTATCTTTAGGGAATAACAGCCTCCATCGAAATTTTCAAAGAGCCGACCCAACTCTATACTCACATAGGTGATCGTCCTATTAAGAGTAGTCTACTCTACTCCACTTGTTTAGTAACAAGATATAGGCATCATTAAAAGCATTAAGCTTATCCTTAATCCACTTGTAGAAAAGCACTTATGTGCACTTTAGGAATGGATTGGAGTCAAGCTCCCAAGTGCTTACTTGCTGAGTCAATCATAACTAGTTTTTTCTCTTGAACTTAGTCCGTGGGATCTCCAGTCGCTAAGTGAGGTTTCCATTAAGCTGACTCGGTAAGGTTAGGCTTTTAGACCCATTCCCCTCGATGCGCAGTTATACGCTCTCCACTTAAACCTTTAGTAAGCGGATCCGCTAAATTATCCTTTGACGATACAAAGTCAATAGAGATAATTTCATTTGAGAGCAACTGCTTCACGGTATTATGTCGACGACGAATATGTCTAGACTTACCGTTGTATATAACATTTTGTGCTTCTGGGGTTTGACATAGCCTTTTTTAATGTTTGAGGCTCGCTTTCAATAGCGTATGCTATGAAATCTGGACCAAAAGATTTTGAGATTCTAGATCTCTGACTTCTTCTTGGTTCAGTTTCCGCATTAACAGTCGGTTCCTCGGGGCTTTCGTCTCTGAACGCCATCTCATGTGTTCTTTTCCCAGAAGTCTTATCTGTTTCCCGTTTAAATGGAAAAATATCTTCAAAGAACACAACATCTCTAGATTCGATAATCATGTTTACATGAATATCTGGTATTTCTGATTTTTGAACCAGAAATCTGTAGGCACTACTATTCATGGCATAGCCTATTGTAATACCCCGTTTCCAGAATACGTACTTAGTTGCGTATTCAGCTTTTCGATCGTATTTTTCAATTTACTTCCTGTATTTGACTGATTTCGATTTCAAATATCATTTTCCAATACATTAGATTTTATATGATTTTCTGGATTTTCCTGAATTTAAATGTATTTCTTCAAAACCGGTGTCGACCAGTGTCGCTGATCGATTCCTAGAATTTTAATTCTCAAACAGTTAGGAATTTCTAGATGGTCCTTTAGACTTTATTTCTTAGAATCATATTCCCTACTTAAATACTTTTCTGAGAATTTTATAAATTTATGAAAATTCCAACGGAGTCGGTAGATAACTGATTCGGGATTTTTAGTTTTAAAACTATAAAGTATTTCTTAAAAAGGATTACACTATTAGTCTTCATATATTATTATTGATTTTTGGTAAAATTGTCGAGTCATTCCGAGATACTTGAATTTCGGACGATTTCGGTATTTTCTGAAATGTTTTCCGCATACTTGATTTAAACCTAGGAATCCATGTTTTCAATATTTTCAATTTCCAAGTTAGAGTAAATATCTTCCTTTATGAATTTCTTTCCATTTTTCCTTTTCCTTTATTCCTCTTTCTCCACAACCACAAATTTTTCCCATTTTTCCAAAAATACAAATCTCTTCCAAAATTCCAACTCCACATAATCTCACCAACCCCCATTTAATGCACCTCTCTCTCTCTCTCTCCCATGGCCGGCCAAGTGGCCAAGGAGAGGGACACCCATCCCCTCTCCCATTTTGCAATAAACCCCCTCACATTTACACTATTTACATCTCCTTTACAAAAATCAAATCCTATATAAACTTTCCTTTACAATTCTTTTCTCTTTTTTCTTCACTTCACCAAGAGATTAGCCCTCACCTCTTCCTTCTCCATCTCAAACTCAACCCTAACTCCAAGAACACCACAAGATCTTCACCTCTAGCTCAAGCAACTGATTTGGAGCTTGGATCGTAGCTCTTTTCGTCGCCAAGGATCACATAGGTGCCATTTGACGACCACACTCTTCCCGGACTCGTAAAGCTTCAATCGAACCTTTCCTAGTGAGTATATTTACTCACCAAGACTTGTAAACTCCTTTGTGTACTTGTGTTGACAAATCATGCACACTTGTGACATAAAAATCATATTTTTAGACCCTCAAACAAAACCCTAGAAATCTGTTCTGTTTGCTGTTTTCCCACGATTAGTCGACTAGACCTAGGGACTAGTCGACTAACCCACCTTAGTTGAAACGTAACATTTTCTGATTTACAGTTTTAGTCGACTAGATCCTATTATTAGTCGACTTAGGACCCCTAGTCGACTACCCATTCCTCCTAGTCGACTCCTGTTTTCCTGAAATAAAACATCAACTCTCTGTATTACAGACTTAGTCGACTTAAGTATCCATTAGTCGACTAGTAGTTCCCTGTTAGTCGACTACCCTTACAACCCTAGTCGACTAACTTTCCCTGAAACAGAACCCAACTCTCTGTTTCTCAGTTTTAGTCGACTCATCCAGACTAGTAGTCGACTTAAGACCCCTAATAGTCGACTAACCCTTCCACCTAGTCGACTAATTCTGACTGTTTGACTTAGTTGATTCTGTTCTGAATTTGGATCTTATTGTTGATACATGTATGGCATATTATTTTTGTTCATGCTTCATAACTGGTACTACATGACATGTTACTTGATAGACATTATCTCATATTACTTCATGACTTGTTATTACATATCATCGCTCCATAACTTGTTAAAATGTGAATATCACCACTTATCATGCCATCACTTGAACCAAGCATGATACACTTGACTCTTGCATAAAATGGACCAACTTACACATGGGTCGGGGGAAAACATGCGGATATCGATATGTGTTCGTGTTTACAGTGGTTTTTAGGAATGTTGTGCAACTCATGTTCCGGTCTGACCTGTGGGCCTCCAGGGGACCGAGGGGAGTGCTTGCTCCCTCTATTACTGGTACCATCATGATAAGGGCATACATAAGTCCCTCCTGTTTAGCCTAGCGGCTGGCTTCCGTCACCAAGCAACGGAACAATCCTGGACCGTTATCCCGGGCATGTACGGGGTCCACTGTAAACATAGTTCGTCGATACAACCGCTGTTTCCAATAACAACCTTGCTTTACTAGGATATGGATCTATGTGCTCTGGGACGCTGGGTCACATAGCTAGATATCACAGTAAAACAAGTAATAATAATAAGACTTCAACTGTAGATTTATTGTATTTAGGATTTTATCTCCTCATGCTTTTCATACTTGTTAGTTGATATTCCTTATAACTGTTTCATCTTTCCTTATTCATGTCCCTTAGCCACTTGGCTATAGTTTGTTTATTGTATATGTCTTGACTCCTTGGATTTGCACATTCAGATTCCGAAGCTTGGAACGAAGTGGAGCCATCCACAGAGGACCAAGCTTACTTTAGTGAGCAGGCGGACTAGTTCCAGTACCTTCGTGCCAGACTTACCTTTTGACTCACGAGATCCTCTTTCTACTTGTGAGCTTTTTGTATACATATTTGTATATATTTCTTTTGGACTTGGTTATGATGTAATACACATGTAATGTGTAATACTTTTTAATATCCTGTGATAACTTTGTATGTGTACTTTCTTGTTGGCATATGTATGATTACCGCGCTTTGCCGTACTCTGATCTTTGTTGTACTTTATGCTTAGCGTATATACGTGTGGGGCATTTTCTGACCTACGTATATACATCGCAGTGACGTCCCCGTATCTGTGGAATCGGGGCGTTACAGGTTGGTATCAGAGCCTAGGCTCTCACACCTGAAGTACAATCGAGCGGCAAATTTTAATAATTTGCTGATGCCAACTACAATATACAAAGTTATTAAGTCCTTCTTGATTCCTTCCTTGATTCATTCCCTTATATCCTAAACTCCTTCCAATTGTTTTCAAATTCCAGTTTTCCATTCCTAACTCGGTATGGAGCGAAGGACGGGCCGTAACCACTCGGGGCAAGCATCGAATGGACCCACAGGGGAGAATGTGGATATTTTGAGGGTCATTCAGACCATGATGGAAAACCAGCAGCAGCAGACTGAACTCCTCAGGCAAGAATTGGCAGCACCGAAGGAACAGAGGCCGGGAAATGTATCGGACTTCAGACGGCTGCAACCAGCTATCTTCACGGGAGGCGAGAAACCATTGGATGCTGAACAATGGTTGACGGATACCACAGATCTGCTGAATGCAGCCAGGGTACCAAAGGAGAACCAAGTTGAGGTCGCCAAGATTCAGTTGAAAGATGTTGCTAGAACTTGGTGGCTTGCTGAAGAGGCCAGACTGGAGAAGCCTGTCACCTGGGACACATTCTCCAAGAGCTTCTATGCCAGATTCTTCCCAGCTACTGCTCAGAAGGACATGGAAGAGCAGTTTATCAGGCTTCAGCAAGGGAGCAAGTCCGTGGACGAGTATGCTGCAGAGTTTCTTAGATTGAGCCGCTTTGCTCTGTACATGGTGACGGATGAGGAGAAGCGGGCAAGCAGGTTCCAGCAGGGTCTGCAGATGGACATACAAGTTTTCCTGATGCCCCAGCAGTTGAAGACTTATTCGGAGGTTCTCACCATAGCTCGAGAAGTTGAGCGTGGGCTTGAGAAGAAGAAAGTTGACCAGATGGGGAACCAGGCCATGAAGAGGCCATTTGTACCAATGGGAAGAGGAGGCCCATATAGAGCAGCAAAGGTTCAGAGACAACCATTCAGACCAGCTCCTTACCAGACGGCCCAACCATTTACATTCTGTAGCTATTGTCAGAAGCCGGGCCACATTCGTCAGAATTGCCGGAGGGCAAATGGGTTGTGTTTGGTGTGTGGATCACGGGATCATTCTATAGAGACCTGTCCACACAGGAGATTGGGGGTAGCCAACCAGACTTTGCCAGCACTTCCAGGACCCAATGGACAGAGAGTGCTACCAGGGCCACTTGGGCAGAGGAATCAGGGACCAGTGATGAGGAGAGCTCTTCCCCTTCCGCCACAGCATGTTGTTCGCCCAGTCCAGAGAGGAGCCAGGACTGCAGCAGGGCGTGGTAGAGGTCAGGCTTACACTCTTACAGCAGAGGAGGCTGAGACTTCAGAGGAAGTGATAACAGGTAACATCAGAGTTCATTCAAAACCTGTTCTCGCTCTCTTCGATTCAGGTGCATCCCATTGTTATATCTCAGACCATTTTGTGGCTTTGCATTCTATACCTGTTAAATCTTTAGACCACAAATGGGAGATTAGTACAGGGAATGGGGTAGTCATATCTTCTAGAGTTTGTACTGATTGTCCAGTAGAACTTTGTGATAAGATCTTGGCCATAGATATGATCGTACTAGACACCAAAGGGTACGACGTAATCTTAGGCATGACCTGGCTCAGTCAGTACCATGCAGTTATTGATTGTAGGGAGAAGAAAATTAATTTCAGAATCCCTCATCAACCGGAGTTCCAATTCAGTGGAGAAGTGAAGTCTACCAAGGGAAAGACTCGGATGACTACTTCGGAGGTTCAGAAGCAGAAGGTACCAGTGTGGAATGAATTCCCAGGAGTGTTTGCTGAAATCTCAGGGCTGCCACCTGAAAGGATGATCGAGTTCTCTATTGACACAGTTCCAGGAGCAGCTCCTATATCCAAGGCTCCGTACAGGATGGCACCGACGGAGTTAGAGATTCTGAAGAAGCAACTGCAGGAATACTCAGACAAGGGATTGATTCGGCCAAGTACTTCACCATGGGGAGCTCCAGTACTGTTGGCCAATAAGAAGGATGGTGGTAAGAGGCTTTGTATTGATTATAGGGAATTGAACAAAGTTACCATCAAGAACAAGTATCCTTTACCCAGGATTGATGATCTGTTTGATCAGCTTCATGGAGCCCGTGTATTCTCTAAATTGGATTTACAGTCGGGTTACCATCAGCTGAGGGTGAAGAAGGAGGATATCCCGAAGACGGCATTCAGGACCCGTTATGGCCACTATGAGTTTCTAGTTATGCCTTTCGGAGTCACCAATGCCCCTTCAGTTTTCATAGATTTGATGAACCGAGTGTTCTCGCCCTATCTGGATCAGTTTGTTGTTGTTTTCATAGATGACATCCTGATCTATTCAAAGAACAACAGGGAGCATGCAGAACACTTGAGGATTGTGTTGCAGACTCTCCAGCAGGAGCAGCTTCATGCCAAGAGGAGCAAGCGTGAGTTCTGGTTGGACAGCATAGCCTTCCTTGGACACATGGTTTCAGCAGAAGGAATTTCAGTTGATCCCAGCAAAATCCAGGCAGTGAGAGATTGGCCAATTCCGAGGACGGTGACTGAGATTAAGAGTTTTCTTGGACTAGCCGGATATTACAGACGCTTTGTCCAGGATTTCTCTAGGATTGCAGCCCCGTTGACCAAGCTCACCAGGAAAGGGGAAAGGTACATATGGACAAAGGAGTGTACCGCAGCTTTTGAGCAATTGAAGCAGAGGCTCATTTCAGCTCCAATCTTGAAGACTCCCTCAGGAAGAGGAGGGATGGTCATATTCAGTGATGCATCAGGAAAAGGCCTGGGATGTGTACTTATGCAACATGATCATGTTATAGCATATGCATCTAGGCAACTGAAGACTCATGAGCGGAATTACCCAACTCATGACTTGGAGCTAGCAGCTGTGATATTTGCATTGAAGATCTGGAGGCATTATCTTCTGGGAGATAAAGTGTTGATATACACGGATCATAAGAGCCTCAAGTATTTTCTCGCAGAAAGAGTTGAATATGAGGCAGAGGAGATGGCTTGAACTGATGGCGGACTATGATATTGACTTGCAATATCATCCGGGCAAGGTCAATACAGTTCCAGATGCACTAAGCAGGATGCCAGAGAATAGAATGCTTGTCCAAATCACTCAGCAGAAGGAGTTGATTCAAGACTTTATCAGATTGGACTTGATGATAGCTCGAGGAACTGAGAAGGCAGGACAGTTCATGGCTTTGCAGATTCAGTCATCATTGATAGATGAGATCAAGGAAGCTCAAAAGGAAGATCCCAGATTACAGAAATTCCGAGCTCAGGTAGAGGCTGGATTGAGGACTGATATCTGTATTCATCCAGATGGTGCCTTATATTTTGGTAGCAGGATTTGTGTCCCTCAAGGAGATGTTAGACAGAAGATTCTGGCAGAAGCACACAGTTCAGCATATTCCATCCACCCAGGGGGAAACAAGATGTATCAGGACTTGAAGAAGCAGTTTTGGTGGAATGCTATGAAGAGGGAGATAGCTCAGTTTGTAGCCAAGTGCCTGGTGTGCCAGCAGATAAAGATAGAGCATCAGAGGTCAGCTGGACTTCTACATCCTTTGCCGATACCCGAATGGAAGTGCGAGCACATCACCATGGATTTTGTCACGGCATTACCTCGAAGTCCTAAAGGTAATAATGCTGTGTGGGTAATCATTGACCGTCTCACCAAGTCAGCTCACTTTATACCATTCAGGGTGGGACAGTCAACGGAGGTCTTGGCAGACAAGTACATGAAGGAGATAGTTCGTCTGCATGGAGTTCCAGTCAGTATTGTTTCAGATAGAGACACCAGATTCAGATCCCATTTTTGGGAGAGTCTCCAAGAAAGTTTGGGAACCCGTCTGAAATTCAGTACATCATATTATCCTCAGACAGACGGGCAATCTGAGAGGACTATCCAGATCCTTGAAGATATGCTAAGGGCCTGCATGATTGAGTTTAAGGGATCTTGGGAAGATCATCTTCACTTGGCTGAGTTTTCTTATAACAACAGCTATCAGGCAAGTATCAAGATGGCACCTTTTGAGGCACTGTATGGAAGGAAGTGTCGGTCACCGATTTATTGGGATGAAGTCGGTGAGAGGAGACTTTTGGGGCCAGAGATTCTGATTCAGACAACAGAGAAAGTCAGAATCATCAGAGATCATCTCAGGGCAGCTCAGAGTCGGCAGAAGAGTTGGGCAGATTCACAGAGAAGGCCATTGGAGTTCCAGGCAGGAGATCATGTGTTCTTGAGGATATCACCTACCAGAGGAGTGATCCGGTTCGGTATTCGTGGAAAGCTGAGTCCGAGATATATCGGCCCATTCGAGATTTTGGAGCGAGTGGGAGATGTGTCTTACAGATTGGCCTTACCTCCATCTTTGGACGGTGTGCACAATGTTTTCCACGTATCACAGCTGAGGAAATATGTAAAGGATGATAGTCATATTTTGGATCATTCCGAACTGGAACTGCAGCCAGATTTATCATATCAGGAGCAGCCGATGGCCATTTTGGATAAGAGTGTGAAGACACTGAAGAACAAGGCTATACCTTTAGTGTTGGTGTCTTGGAACAGACATGCGCCAGGAGAGGCCACTTGGGAACGAGAGGACGTTGTCCGAGAGCGCTATCCTCAACTCTTCACATCTTGATTTGGTAAAAGCTCTTTCCTTCTTATTCTTTTCTACTGTTATCTTTCCTCTTATCCTTATCTATCTGTTACCTTTCCTGTTACCTTTCACCTTATGAAATTTCGAGGACGAAATTTTTGTAAGGTGGGTGGATTGTAATACCCCGTTTCCAGATACGTACTTAGTTGCGTATTCAGCTTTTCGATCGTATTTTTCGATTTACTTCCTGTATTTGACCGATTTCGATTTCAAATATCATTTTCCAATACATTAGATTTTATATGATTTTCTGGATTTTTCCTGAATTTAAATGTATTTCTTCAAAACCGGTGTCGACCAGTGTCGCTGATCGATTCCTGAAATTTTAATTCTCAAACAGTTAGGAATTTCTAGATGATCCTTTAGACTTTATTTCTTAGAATCATATTCCCTACTTAAATACTTTTTCTGAGAATTTTATAAATTTATGAAAATTCCAACGGAGTCGGTAGATAACTGATTCCGGGATTTTTAGTTTTAAAACTATAAAGTATTTCTTAAAAAGGATTTCACTATTAGTCTTCATATATTATTATTGATTTTTGGTAAAATTGTCGAGTCATTCCGAGATACTTGAATTTCGGACGATTTCGGTATTTTCTGAAATGTTTTCCGCATACTTGATTTAAACCTAGGAATCCATGTTTTCAATATTTTCAATTTCCAAGTTAGAGTAAATATCTTCCTTTATGAATTTCTTTCCATTTTTCCTTTTCCTTTATTCCTCTTTCTCCACAACCACAAATTTTTCCCATTTTTCCAAAAATACAAATCTCTTCCAAAATTCCAACTCCACATAATCTCACCAACCCCCATTTAATGCACCTCTCTCTCTCTCTCTCTCCCATGGCCGGCCAAGTGGCCAAGGAGAGGGACACCCATCCCCTCTCCCATTTTGCAATAAACCCCCTCACATTTACACTATTTACATCTCCTTTACAAAAATCAAATCCTATATAAACTTTCCTTTACAATTCTTTTCTCTTTTTTCTTCACTTCACCAAGAGATTAGCCCTCACCTCTTCCTTCTCCATCTCAAACTCAACCCTAACTCCAAGAACACCACAAGATCTTCACCTCTAGCTCAAGCAACTGATTTGGAGCTTGGATCGTAGCTCTTTTCGTCGCCAAGGATCACATAGGTGCCATTTGACGACCACACTCTTCCCGGACTCGTAAAGCTTCAATCGAACCTTTCCTAGTGAGTATATTTACTCACCAAGACTTGTAAACTCCTTTGTGTACTTGTGTTGACAAATCATGCACACTTGTGACATAAAAATCATATTTTTAGACCCTCAAACAAAACCCTAGAAATCTGTTCTGTTTGCTGTTTTCCCACGATTAGTCGACTAGACCTAGGGACTAGTCGACTAACCCACCTTAGTTGAAACGTAACATTTTCTGATTTCACAGTTTTAGTCGACTAGATCCTATTATTAGTCGACTTAGGACCCCTAGTCGACTACCCATTCCTCCCTAGTCGACTCCTGTTTTCCTGAAATAAAACATCAACTCTCTGTATTACAGACTTAGTCGACTTAAGTATCCATTTGTCGACTAGTAGTTCCCTGTTAGTCGACTACCCTTACAACCCTAGTCGACTAACTTTCCCTGAAACAGAACCCAACTCTCTGTTTCCCAGTTTTAGTCGACTCATCCAGACTAGTAGTCGACTTAAGACCCCTAATAGTCGACTAACCCTTCCACCTAGTCGACTAATTCTGACTGTTTGACTTAGTTGATTCTGTTCTGAATTTGGATCTTATTGTTGATACATGTATGGCATATTATTTTTGTTCATGCTTCATAACTGGTACTACATGACATGTTACTTGATAGACATTATCTCATATTACTTCATGACTTGTTATTACATATCATCGCTCCATAACTTGTTAAAATGTGAATATCACCACTTATCATGCCATCACTTGAACCAAGCATGATACACTTGACTCTTGCATAAAATGGACCAACTTACACATGGGTCGGGGGAAAACATGCGGATATCGATATGTGTTCGTGTTTACAGTGGTTTTTAGGAATGTTGTGCAACTCATGTTCCGGTCTGACCTGTGGGCCTCCAGGGGACCGAGGGGAGTGCTTGCTCCCTCTATTATTGGTACCATCATGATAAGGGCATACATAAGTCCCTCCTGTTTAGCCTAGCGGCTGGCTTCCGTCACCAAGCAACGGAACAATCCTGGACCGTTATCCCGGGCATGTACGGGGTCCACTGTAACATAGTTCGTCGATACAACCGCTGTTTCCAATAACAACCTTGCTTTACTAGGATATGGATCTATGTGCTCTGGGACGCTGGGTCACATAGCTAGATATCACAGTAAAACAAGTAATAATAATAAGACTTCAACTGTAGATTTATTGTATTTAGGATTTTATCTCCTCATGCTTTTCATACTTGTTAGTTGATATTCCTTATAACTGTTTCATCTTTCCTTATTCATGTCCCTTAGCCACTTGGCTATAGTTTGTTTATTGTATATGTCTTGACTCCTTGGATTTGCACATTCATATCCGAAGCTTGGAACGAAGTGGAGCCATCCACAGAGGACCAAGCTTACTTTAGTGAGCAGGCGGACTAGTTCCAGTACCTTCGTGCCAGACTTACCTTTTGACTCACGAGATCCTCTTTCTACTTGTGAGCTTTTTGTATACATATTTGTATATATTTCTTTTGGACTTGGTTATGATGTAATACACATGTAATGTGTAATACTTTTAATATCCTGTGATAACTTTGTATGTGTACTTTCTTGTTGGCATATGTATGATTACCGCGCTTTGCCGTACTCTGATCTTTGTTGTACTTTATGCTTAGCGTATATACGTGTGGGGCATTTTCTGACCTACGTATATACGTCGCAGTGACGTCCCCGTATCTGTGGAATCGGGGCGTTACACCTATGAATATGCAGTCCATAGTTTTTGCTCCCAACTTAGTCTTTTTAGGTAATGGTGCTAGCATCTTTGCAAGCACCCCTACATTTTGAGATAATGGTAGGAAGGTATCCTTCCATGCCATAACTCGAATGGTATAAGACCAAGTTTCTTGTGGGGTACTCTATTTAGAATATAATTTGCAGTTAACGGAGCTTCCCCCCACAAGTTCTGTGGAGCTCCAGAACTTACGAGCATAGAATTGACCATCTCCTTCAAAGTTCTGTTCTTCCGTTCAGCAATTCCATTTTGCTGTGGAGTATATGGTGCTGTTGTTTGATGGATTATATCAAATTTAGCACATAACTCACTAAAATCATTTGATTCATATTCTCCGCCTCTATCGAATTTTAGAATCTTGATTTTCTTGTTGAGTTGATTCTCAACTTCGACTTTATATGTTATAAACATATTTATTGCCTCATCCTTACTGTTTAAAAGATACACATAACAGTATCTTGTACAGTCATCAATAAAAGTAATAAAATACTTTTTACCGTCTCTAGTTGGCATAAACTTCAAGTCACACAGATCGCTATGAATTAACCCTAAAGTTCTGTATTTCGATTAATTGAGTGAAATGAATTTTTCGTCAATTGGCCTCAACACAAATCTCACACTTGCGAATTTCTTCCAAGTTGAGTTAGGAATATATCCCAGATTAGACAAGTTCTTTAATGACTTGTAATTTACATGCCCTAATCTAGCATGCCATAAAACAGGAGACTCAAGCAAATAAACAGAAGATTTTCCTTTATTTATAAGTTTCGGGTACAAATACACAGACTTTTTATCTACCACTGCAACATTGGCTTTAAAAAGTCCATCAACAAGATAACCCTTTCCCACATACATCCCTCCCTTAGTAAGTACAAATTTATCTGATTCAAAAACCATTCTAAATCCTTTCTTACTAAGTATTGATCCAGATATCAGATTCTTGCGAATATCTGGAACATGTAGCACATCGTTCAGAGTAAGCTCTTTCCTCGATGTCCACTTCAGGATGACCTTGCCTTTTCCTTCAACCTTTGAGACGGCTGAATTTCTCATGAATAGTTGCTCATCTTGCTCTAGTATTTGATATTCAGAGAATAATAATTTCTCAGAGCAGATATGCCGAGTAACCCAGTGTCTACCCACCAATCCTTATTGTTGGTTGTCAGATTCACTTCTGACACCACAGCTGAAAGGCTTGGCGACTCATGGTCGGTCAAGTTTGCTTGTGGATAGCTTTTCTTGTTCTTTTGAGAAGGCTGCGACATTCATTCGCCTTATGCCCTTCTTTGTTGCAGATGTAGCAAGTTCCTTTGAAGCGCTTGTTCTTGCCTTTTTGGACCTTGCCTTTGTACCCCTGAGAAGTCTTCTTCCGCTTTAAGCCTTTGGAAGTAGACGCTTTCCCCTTTGAGTCTTCGATCACATTGGCTTTTGCTTCATAGGAGTTCTTACTGCTCCTTTTCTCGGACTTTCTGTTGTCCTCCTCGATTCGAAGCCTCACAATGAGATCTTCCAACTTCAACTCCTTTCGCTTGTGCTTCAGGTAGTTCTTGAAATCTCTCCACGCAGGTGGGAGTTTCTCCACGATAGTAGCAACCTGAAAGGTTTCAGGTAGAATCATACCTTCGGCTTCTATCTCGTGCAAGATAAGTTGGAACTCTTGCACCTGACTGATTACAGTCATGCTGTCCACCATTTTGTACTCCAGAAATCGTCCTACGACGAACTTCTTGGTACCAACATCCTCAGTCTTGTACTTCTTGTCAAGACAGGCCCATAACTTCTTTGCCGTTGTGATGAGACTGTAGACATTGTAAAGAGAGTCATCCAGTCCATTTAAAATATAATTTCGGCAAAGGAAGTCACATTGAGTCCATGCATCAGTTGCGGGCTCTGGTGGATCTTCTTGCAGGAATCTGGCCAGATGAAGAGTGGTCAAGTAGAAGAGCATCTTCTGTTGCCATCTCTTGAATTCTGTGCCGTCAAATTTTCCTGGCTTCTCCGGCTTCGGGTTAGGAAGTGGAGTTGGCATCAAAGCTTGTAGCTGTATGTTTGGTGCCTTACTTGAGCTATCTTGATTAGTCTCAGACATTTTCTGCAAGTTCAAGCAGAATAGAAGTAAGAAACTTCAATACATAATTGTCTTAAGATTGTTAGATTCTGCTTAACAGGAATCAATCTGACAACTATTCAAGATCACTGAAATATCAACAATCTAATTGGCCAGGTCGGTAAATATCAGGTGGGAGGTTTTCCGTTCAAGAGAACGTTCCTTAATTTAAGAACCACCTTTCAATTTCCTTCCTTGGTTAAACACCAATTAGACTGAATCTAAGTCAGTCTCGATATACTGAATATCAGTATATCCCCTGTATAAAGAAATTAATTCACTTTACAGTACTTGGAGTGAGGTATGCTTAGAGCGAATCTCCTTAAGACAATTACGTCCCCGCACTGGTGCTAACGGGTTACTGGACGCTGGTCTCCCAAGATACAACACTCCTTCACGGTATTTGGATAGCTCTACCAAATCACCGTACAGTCGAACCGTAGTCAACCAGTACCTTCACAGGATCGTTGAAGCAGCGGGACAAAGACAAATTTCGGGTGAATATTTGCCTTTACTTTGGAGGAGCACTCACCGTAGAGGAAGAAGGAAGGTTGAAGAATATTCTTCTTCGGAAGTCCCAGATTCAGACAACAATTCTATAAAAGAATCTGTTGAATTTTCTGAGCCCACTTTCAGAACGAATTTTGCAGAATCTCTTTTGGAAGTCGCTTCGGAAACTGACTTTCCCACTTCCCGTTGGAAGTCACTTCAGAACTCCACTTCCCAGTTCAGAACGCAGTAACTCACTTCCAGTTCAAAACTCAGAGAGAGAGAAGAGATTTTCGTTTTTGGTGTGTTTAGAATGAGAAACTGGAGCGCTATTTATAGCAATAGCGCTCCAGGAGGGGCCAACGGGTACGAACCCAACGAAAGGTTGCAACGGTTCGGTCTGAACCGTTGCAATGGTTCGAACAGTCGCAACTGTTGGCTGTCCAACTGGAGGGGTTCGAATCCGGATAGCGGGGCGGGTCCGTTGGCGGACCAGTTCGGATCTGGATAGCGGAGCGGGTATGCTTCGCGTAACCCATACCCGTGAGACCTAATTCAAAAGAACCAGGCGGGTAGGGAACCCGAACCCGAACCAGAAACCAGACCCAGACCCAGTCCCGGCACCGGCGCCGGTGCCGGCGACCGGCCGCCGCCAGCGGCGGCGCGCGCATCAGCCGGCATGGTTCCCTCCCATCGCGCGCGAAAACTCCAAGTACCCAAAGGGCACGCCCTTTGTTCTCAATTTCTCTATTTAAACACAATGAACTTCCATCCCATGGCCAATTGGGACTAAAACTTTTAGCTACCTTTAGTCCCATTTTGGCTTTGAATTAGGCAATCTTTAGACTTGAATATCTCATTCATTCGAAGTCGGAATTGAACATGTGAATATACCACGTTCATCCCCAATGGAGGGAGAACACACTCCAACTATCATCCATTGATTCGATCAACGAATCTCGCCATAATTCAATTCAAATATTCACATTATATTCTTCATATTCCAACAAGCAAACATACATGCATCGATAAAATCGACTTAGAAAAGCATCTATCGAAAACCGTGTCATAAGCATACACATATCAACATGTAATGAGGCATCAAGTAATATGTTAGAAGCAAATTGGGCAAACCAGTTGTATGAGCCCAGTCGAGAATTCACGAGATTAGTACGTCGAGGGAATAATTCAAATAAGAAAACCCTTATAATATATATATATATATATATATATATATATATATATATATATATATATATATAATATATATATATATATATATATTATATATACACCTCACGTCTCCATTGGCTGAGTGCATACAACCTGAGTTGCCTTCAAATAACAGAATAAGAGAATAGCCTGAACAGGTACCGTGAAGTGTGTCGTGCACCCAAGTCATACAGACAAGCAAGAAGCAGTAAATATAAAACGGTAACCAAGGAATTCATATAAAACCAGAAGCAACAAGTTATAAGGCTAAGTATGGTAATACCAAGCAAGAGATGAGCAGCGTATTTTGATTGAGATATACCTACACAGAAAAATATAAATTTTAGAACTTAAGAATAGAATGTGTGCAAGTTTTCAATACTATCGCTATAGTAAGTGGCTATGTGGGTCGTGATCCACAAGAAGGGACTAGCGATGGAAGCATTTTGTAAGTTCTCTTTTAACTTATAAAAAAGTTAAAGTTCTTCTTTTAGTTCTTCAAAAGAAAAAGAAAATAAGTTATGTTAATTGTGAAAGTGTTAGATAGAAGGAAATGGTGATTTTGTACAAGAAAGTAAAAATAGTAGAGATTTGGTCATGGAGGTGATCTAAACTAAAGATTAAAAAAAGAAAGAAAAAACTAAAAGAACTTACCTACCTCTTCCGGTTGATGACTTAACTAAAATCCTTGTATTTTACCTTTGATCTGGAGGCGATCAGCACAAACTCATAAGATTAACTCAGTCCCAATTCATATTACATCTTTAAGGCTTCTTCGAGCTTGTATGAAATGATACAAACAAGGAAAGAATCCATCGTCATGAGCTATCAATGGCACTCGCTAAGTCAAGGCAATACGATGCTATTTGACTCACTTGGACTATCATCAAACCAAAAGAGAGAGAGTAGAAAGCAAAAGAAGAAAACGAAAACAAAGAAGAACATAAAAAATTACTTTTTTATTACTTGCAGAAACGATGGGAGAAAGGAGGAGGTTACATCAGTATCACTTTCAATATAAATCTCTCTTACTTACATGAACCTTAGTCTAACCTATGCTTAAAAAGAAATAAAAATTACATAAAATAAAAATAAAAACTACACTAAAAGAATGAAAAACTAGCCTAAGAATCCTTCTCTGCTTGATCGTTTTCTTTACATTGAGAAATCTCAGTATTTATAGGCAAAAATCAAATGGGAGAGAGTGTGAGAAGATAGGGGATCAAAACGCTCCCCCACACAGCTTTAACAAATCCGCGGATCTAGCCAAATGGCCAGAATCCAGGGGCATGATCCGTTGATGCTTCGATTCTTCCTTTTATCCAATTGGATTTTAATGTATTCTCTGGATTTGGCGATATCTCTGTTTATCCTCAAGCTAACCGAATAAATCCAAATAAATCCAATTTTAACCGGTTTCTATTTGGTATTATCTGCTCGATTTTCTCTAATCAACTTAAATCTTCTGTTATAATCCTTGATTTTGAATTAAGCTCATTTAAATCTAAATTTAAGTGGGCTTTTGGGCTCGTTTTCTCTCCTTTTCCCTTGTAAAAGGCCTGCACATTTAAATGGTAAAAAATAATTAATTAGCAGAGTTTATTTAAAATAACATGCAGGAATGTGACAATGTATATGCAATATTAGTGACTGATTAGTATTACACAAGCGACAAACAATAATATTAAGTACAAAATAATAGTAATAGTAATAATAATAATCGATAAATCCAAATTAAAATCCAGCAAACACAAAATTTGATAAATACAAAATCCGATAAACCAAAAACGGACAAAACCAGTTGTACAACTCGATTAACGGCTTTATGAGACTAGTACGTCGAAGAAATAATTTAAATAAGGAAACCTCATAATATACCTTATATCTCATGTCACTGTAATCTGAGTGTATACAATCCGATTAGCAAAATGACACGAAATTCGATAAAACACCGATGAATTATTATATTATCTTTTATTATTATTACTCGCCCGATCCATATATCTGGGTAAGTGTTCTGGCATATATTCCAACACACAAATATCCATATATGAGTAAGTAGAGGTTAGTTATTGGAAATTGATGAGGAAACCAATGAATTATGTTTATAATAGGTCTCGTGCATACCTGGGACCACGGCCGAGGGTATTTCGATGCTGAACCGAAACTCGCCACAAGGCGAAGAGGAGGGGGAGGGTCTTATTGTATGCCCATTCAGGAATGAGAAGTAATCGGGATACTAGCACACCCCATGGAACATCTGGAGGCACACAGTTAGAACCAAAGTTTTAGCTGCACAACATATCTAATGCCATTGTAAACACAATCAACAATTGAAGTCCATCAGTTTCTCTCGACCTGATGTAAGTTATCCTTTTTTATTATTGATTATTTATACAGGAGTACAAGAGTACAAGAGTAACAAGATATCAATTATATATTCCCTTAATGTGATAATCATGAGTCAAGTGATAACATAGCAGGTGTCAGCACAACATATATTAAACTGTCGAATAAAATAATACAGGAAAACAATACAGATACAAGAGATCAGTACAAATACCAAAAAATAATGCAGTTTTTGAAAATAGTATAATTAAAGATTTCAAACTCTTTACAACCATAATATTAATAACTATAAATTAAGCTATTAAGCAAGCAAGTGGGAATAAAATTAGCGAGAAGATAAGCGAACATCCAAGCGGAGCTGAGTAGGGTTAGAGCTAAGCTAGTATACAACGCTAGACTCTATCACACTCGGAGTGGTTAGCTTGTGACACAGCTAAACACACACGGTGAAGCGAGCGTATGAACACTATGCTACCTCGTGTGGAGAAACCGTGCTTATATCGTAAACTACGCTCGAACAGAATTAACAGTAAAGCGCTGAGCGCTACGCTCGCCTACCAGGCAGAGCATATGAAATCCAGAGGGTTTAAGTCTGAAGTTGGAGTCAAGCTAGCGAGCAATGTTAGATGATAATGCGATGTGGCGGAGCTAGTCATATGTGACGAAGCAGTGTATGAACACTCTGCTAGTGCCGCGACGTAGTTACACTCAGGCGAATTTCGCGGTAAAAATGCTAAGTGCAAAGGCTCGCCTACTGGGCGAAGCATGAAAAGCCCGACGGACTACGCCCCAAGGTAGGTGACCATAAAGTATTGGTTCAACACAGTAGTAAAGCAATATTACAGGCATTATACATGTACATGTATTAAACTATGCTATTACAAGCATTCGTCACATCAATACAATTGCATCAGACCGATACAAATACATCATCGATACAAATACATCAGTCTCAGAAATACAACATAATCCAGAAATAAAATAAAACACCCGTCAAAGCGGGGTAATATAATTAGCGAGAATCACTCGCCTAAATCCACGAATACGCCGCGAAATCTAGAAACTCGGAGAATACAACACGTATACGTGTATACAATTAGTGAGAAAAAGGAAAGAGAAGAAAGAAAATCATAGAGAGAGACAAAAATGAAATTAGGCCACGACTCCAGCTCACAGCCAGTGGGGCGGTCACCGGCCTCTGGTGCATGCCGAACAAGCACTGGGGAGGAGAGGTGAAGAAGGTGGAGGAGATCACTTTGGTGGTGGTGGATGATGTTGATTTGGGCAGAGGAAATGATGAAGGAAGTGGTCGTTGAGGGGATTATGAGGTGGTGGTGAAATTAGAGAAGAAGAGGTAGGAGGAGGAGTGGGTGGTGGTTTTGGTGGTGATTAGTGGTTGGATTGAGAGAATGAAGAAGATGTGGGGGGGTTTGGAGATAGTGGTGGTAGTGGATCTTGAAGATGAAGATCGAGATGGTAGGAGAGGAGTTGAAAGAGAAGAAGAGATGGGGAAGTGGAGTGGCCAGAGTTGGCCATCGGCTAGAGGGTCCGCCGAGGTGATGGTGGTGGCCGCCGGTGGAGAAGAAAGAGAAAGAGTGAAGGAGAGTAAGATTTGAGAGTAGGAGAGAGAATTAAAAGATGGAGAGAGATTTATGGGAGAGAGAATTAAGGAGAGAGAAAGAGGAGGGGAGAGCTTGTAAATCACCTAGAGGGGGGGTGAATAGGTGATGGCTAATCTAATGGTCACTAAATGCGGAATTAAAACTTATTAACTAAACACCAAGTTTAACACAGAAGTGTAGCCGAATTCCCCGTGAAGGGCTCTGGACTAACTCCTCAAGATTCCTCTAAACAAGAGTTGAGGTGCCGCGTTGGCTCTCTTGGTTGAAAACTAGTGTTAGCAAACAATCCCCAAGCATATAACAATTAAGAGCACAAATGTATATCAAGCATATAAAGATAAGCACAATAAGAGCATGCAAGATATAAGCAAGTAAGAGACAAAGAGAGAGCAATCGCAAACACGGGAGATTTGTTTCGAGGTTCGAGCACACTTGCTCTACATCCCCGCCTTCACACTAGAAGGATTTCCACTAAGATCGATCCCACCGGATCACTCGGTGCCGCAACACCTACAAGCCCTCGGACTCCCTAGTCTCGTACACACCGCAAGCTCACTAGCTCGCCGAGGCCGCACCTCAAACAAGTAGTTCACACACGAACTCGAAACCACCGCGAACACACTTGTCCGCCTCCTCAAAGTACAAGAAAGAACTCTTGGTGATCTAAACACTTTGATCACCAATAAACACTCTCACAAAAGCACTCCTATAGGATGAATATGTCAATGGGTTGCTCAAGTGTTTGTGTGAGAAAACTAGGATGGAAATGGTGGAGGAAAACTCAAGAAAATCACTTGAAACACCTCTTGATAAACTCCCCTTTTGATTGAAAGTATTAGCTCTCAATTTAGTGGAGAAAACTCTTTTAATGAAGTAGGAAAAACTAGCTCAAAACCCACTAAAAAATCTTGTTTAAAAAAGCACCAAAACCCCAAATTTCTAGGGCTAGAAAAACTAGCCGTTGGGATCCAGGTGGCCTGTCAGCCGACCGCCCGGTCGACCGCCAACGGTCATTTTTCTGACCGTTGGCAGCGGTCGACCGGCCGGTCGACCGAGGCTCTGGAACAGAGAGCGCAACTCTCTGCCGGTCGACCGTCCCGGTCGACCGGGGCATTTCAAGAGAGCAGTCCTCTCTGGACGGTTGACCGGGTCGGTCGACCGGCCCTCCAGTCAACAGTGGCGTGCACGTTCTGTGCACGTCGGTCGACCGACTTCAGAGCGCGGTCGACCGGTCGGTCGACCGGCTGAAGCCAGAACTGACAATTTGGATTAAAATGTTGACCCTTTTAACTTTAATAAAATCCCATAAAATCATGAAAAATCTACAAAATAGTTTTAACACTATACTTTGAAAATCAAACATGCTTGAACAATCAAGACATGTTACAAATAATTTGAACTATTTTTGTAATTTGAAAATTTTAGCTCAAAACAAAAACTGTATTTTTTCAAAACTTGGTTTTTTCAAAACTTCTCCAAATACAAAAACAAGATATTTAAACAACTTTAAAAGTATAGAGTGTATGGATATGATCCACACACATACATGGAGAAATATCTATGTTTTTGACATTAAGCTCTAAAATACGGTTTTGGTTAAAATATAAAACTTTGAATTCCAAAAACCAAACTGGTATTTTTCCAAAATGAAAAGTCTTTTTCAAAATGAAAATTCTTTTATGAAAACATTCTAAATCAAGAGTGTGTGTATAGATATATTTGAGCAATCCACCAACTATTCTATCCTTTATATTTTAACTAAAAACAAAATCTTAACAAAAACAACCTAGACACAAGTCTTCACTTGAAGTCTTCTCATCTTCTAGACTTGGTCCAAACACGATCCAACGAGCTCGACTCCTCTTGAGTACTTGATGCATAGGCTCGTGAATCAACCGCGCTAGCTCTAAAACTTGGCTTTAAATCTTTTGTTGAAGCTACACACCTACTAAGATCTTGATCATGAATCTGTCACTAATTAAACACAAGATCATTAGTACTGTAACTACATGAGTTGATCATCATCAAAACTAGAGTGATGGCCTTTGGCCTCTCCCTTTTTGATGATGACAAAACTCATGAAGTTATATATGCATGGATTAAAGTAAAGCTTCAAAGAAGCTCCCCCTTAACTCATGCATAACAAATAAACAAATAAATATGCAATGAATGCTCATAACATGTATGCAAATGTAAGGAGATAAACATGCCAATCAAGCATAAAACACATCAAATTCTTTTTCTCCTATTTGCAAAACAAAACATATATGCATAAACATAAATACTACTCCCCCTTTATGAATAAAGCAAGGAAAACATGCATATATACCAATACTTCTCCCCTTTTTTTTGTCAATCATCAACAAAGGGGTTAAAGTAAAAACAAATCATCAAATTTTTCTCCCTCTTTTTGTCCGAAATATAGAATCAATAAAGGGGTGACATCAAATCAATAAAAGGTTATATGCGATATACATTCATGAAGAGGAAGACGCTAAGTTAGCTTCCCTACATATATGCATTACATGAAGAGGAATGACAAGTCCCTAATTCACATAACACATAATCTGTAATGCATAAGAGGAGATGTGAAGCTCGCCCTACACACGTGTATCACATAAAGAAGAGTTGTCAAGCTCCTCAATACAAGATACACTCGACATGAATCTATATGTAGAAGAGATGTTAAGCTCCCCTTGCATATAAGCAATACACATCAAAACATTTTTAATTTTCTTCAATAAAACAAATTTTGAGATATCTTCATAAATCAATTTTTAAGATACTAATTGTAAATAACATTACAAATTTTGAATTTTTCAAATAGGCAATACATATTGATACCAATTGTAATTTATAACAAATTTGAAATAGAAACATATTGATATCAATTGAAAAATCATGCATAAGCTTTATTAAAATGTCAATTGAGATACCAATTGAAAATAAGTTTTAACTTAAGCTTAGCATAAACTTTGTGCTTTAAATATGTAAACCAATTGTAAAGCAAGCACACGAAAATCATATATATGTATGAAAATTAGAATACAATAGAAATTGATATTATAAAATTATGAAGCATACATATATAGGAAACAAATATGAGTATATACAAAATGAATATCAATTGAGATACCAATTGAAAATAACAATGTAAATCATGTATATAACTCATAACCTAACAATTGAAGAACAATAACTAGTTAAAAGTAATTTTTGAAAAACTAGTTAAAGATCCTTCAAAACATGAAACCAAAATATATGTCTATCATGAAACATACTAAATACACAAGAGTTGACACTCAAATCGATAAAGCTCAAAACGAATCATGAAACAAAGTCATGAATAAACAAATAAAGTGTGAGTGTACAAGAATCATGTGTTTAGCATTTTCCATGAAGATAATCAATGAAGCTCAACATAAATATCATTTTATCAAACAAATCATGAAAATTCATTTTTTTTAAACTAAACTTTAGGTATATGTATGATTTATCCAAAACTAACAATATGCATACATATCCCAAACATAAAAAGAGTCCATAATGTAAATTGCATGAAGGCAAATGACTCATGGGTATACATGTATATTTATTAGATTTGAATACAAAATACATATACATGAAGTAAAAACATGAAATAGGCAAAACAAGTGTAAATGAGAGAATCATCAAACTAGGCTATACATGTGCATATAGTGAGTACAAATGAACATGAAGTGCAAACGTATATGAATCAAATGTTTCTCACTACTTGTACAAGTATACATCCAAGTTTTGATAAAAACTACATTTAAACAAGTATTTACCACATGAAGCACAAAACATGAACATGCTAAAATATCATCTATGAACAGCATGTAAATAAACTAGGAGTTTAGAGATAGTTACCAAAACATGAACTATACTCCAAATCTCCAAAACATGGTAGTTGTCCACCAAACCTCCTTGATAGCGATGCATCAAATATGTGTCCTTCTAGTCCATGCAACCACCACCAAGGCACCATCCCTCTCAGTTTTGTGAGAGCCCGCACCTACATCAAAAACACAAGGTGGAGATTTTGGTACCCATTTTCTTTTGGGTCCTAGGGGTTAGCATTGTAAGGAACCCAAACATTTTTCTTATTAGCAAAATTTAAAGAATTAATCTTATCATAACAAAATTTTGCTAAATGGCCTTTGCGGCCACATGTGTACATTTGTACACTCTAGCATGCATATGCGTATGTGTGTGATCATGACGTGCAAAAAGTGAATATGCATGAGGGTGATGTGCATGAACATGTGGAGTTTGTTTCTTTGAAAACAAGGTCTCAATCTCTTATGATTAAATGCACATGTGCCCAAAGTTGAGCTCAAATAATTTATTTTATTTTTCAAACATTAATCTCATTTTGATTTATGGTGCATGTAAGCATGATGAGATATAGAATCATTTTTCTTATTCTTTTTAGAAACATTTTCTTTTTCTTTTCTTTTTCAATCATTTTTCTTTTCAAAGAAGTGTTTTCATTTAAAGCAACTTCTTTTTGTTTTCCACCAAAATATTTCATTTTCAAGGAAGTATTTCCTTCACATAATCATTCATTTAGACATCAAGGAAACATTCTCATTTTTCAAATTTTTATTTTCTTTTTCAAAACAAGCAATTTTATTTTTAAAAGAATCATTTTCTTTAACATGCAATCAAAATCCTTTTTCATTTTCTTATTTTCCTTTTTAATCATGTCATATTTCTCTAAAAGTTGTTGACAAAAACAAGTAAGCTCATCATATGACAATGTCATCTTCTCTACCTCGGATTCGGTAGTTACCTCAAGGGGTTATCCCTTGGACCATGTAACACATATTGGAGGTGTCACTTCCACATCCGAGTCGCTCCCCGCGTAGTATTGATCTTTTTCGCCAAGGGAGGTGATGATGTTCCATGCTACAAAAGCCGAATCAATGTTAGATACCCTAGATAAAAATTCATCACTTAGGGCACTCTTCAAAGCATGTAGGGCTTTTGCATTAGCCTCAATATTCTTGCTATCATTAACATGAATCTTTAATTGTAGCAAGATAAATGAATTCCTAAGGCCTTGAGGAATAAGGACATCTTAACCTTCCAAGTTTGGATGTTAAGAATGTCAAAGGTAGGAGGTGACATGAAATCCATGGTGTGTGTACAAATATTGTGATTAGCCTAAAAATGAGGATCTTTAACT